>CM053035.1:45301525-45599439 GCA_028564925.1 Lithobates sylvaticus | reverse complement strand
CCAATGATATTTTTCTCATTTACCTAAATAATTGACGTAAACAACACTTAGCATAATCCTCATGTTATCAACTATTAAGAGTACAATTCAAATTTTATTGACCAAACCTCCTAATGATTTTCTAAATAAAAAACTAACAATGCACTGTTCCAAATTATTATGCACAGTAAGTTTCAAAACACTTTATAGGTTGTAAAGAACTGAAAATTGTCATTTGTTGTGTTTGCAGCATATTTACTGAAATCAAAAGCCATTTCAATCAAACTTTGAACAACATTTTAACTTTTTAAACATTTTAATAGGTCACGTTACAGTTTAACATAGGACCTCTTATTTCATAGCAGCTGCACAAGTTTTGCATCCATTGAACTTGTGAGTTTTTGGACAGTTTCTGATTTTTTTTGTTTGCAAGATGTCAGAATAGCCTCCCAGAGCTGCTGTTTGGATGTGAACTTCCTCCCACCCTCATAGATCTTTTGCTTGAGGATGCTCCAAAAGTTCTCATTAGGATTGAGGTCAGGGGAGGATGGAGGCCACACCATGACTTTCCCTCCTTTTATCCCCATAGCAGCCATTGATGCAGAGGTATTCTTTGCAGCATGAGATGGTGCATTGTCATGCATGAAGATGATTTTATTGCGGAAAGCAAAGTTTTTCCTTCTGTACCAGGGAAGGAAGTGGTCAGTCAGGAACTCCACATACTTTGCAGAGGTCATCTTTACACTTTCTGGTACCCTAAAGGGGCCAACCAGCTCTCTTTCCATAATTCTGGCCCAAAACATGACTCCACCACTGCCTTGCTGACGTCGCAGCCTTGTTGGAACAGGGTGGCCGTCCACCAACCATCCATCTGGACCATCCAGGGTTGCACGGCACTCAGTGAACAGGACTGTTTGAAAATTAGTCTTCATGTATTTTTCTGCCCAATGCAGCCATTTCTGCTTGTGGGCATTGGTTAGTGGTGGCCGAATAGAAGGTTTATGTACAGTTACAATACTCTGGAGGACTCTATACCTTGATGTCCGTGGGACTCCAGAGGCACCAGCAGCTTCAAATATCTGTTTGCTGCTATGTAATGGTGTTTTAGCAGCTGCTCTCTTGATCCAATGCATGGATCTGGCAGAAATCTTCCTCAATGTGCCTTTATCTGCACGAAACCCGTGCTTTGAATCAGCCACAAATCTCTTAAAGAGGAAGTAAAGCCTCTTTTAAAAAAAAAAAAAAAAAAATGGAACCTACAAGGCAAAGGCATAATGAGCTAGTATGCATAGCATACTAGCTCATTATGAATAACTTACCTGAGAATGTAGCCCCCGAAGCGACCCTCATCTAAGACTTCCGGGTCTCGCCGCTCCAGCGCTGTCATTCGCTGGAGCGGCAATGACGCATATCACCATGATCTCGGCATGCTCAGTGTGCCTGCGCGCCATAGACAGCGATGCCTCTTTTTTTTCTAAATATCGCCTAAACCATGTAGGTTTAGGAGATATTTATTGGACCTACAGGTAAGCCTTAATCTAGGCTTACCTGTAGGTCAAAGTGGTTTGTAAAGGGTTTACAACCACTTTAATAGTCCGATGATCACACTTACGTTTTTGTGAAATATCTAATGTTCTCATACCTCGTCCAAGGCATTGAACTCTTTACTCTTTTTGGCAGCAGAGAGATCCTTTTTCTTCCCCATATTGCTTGATAATGGTGCTCTGCTTAATAATGTGGAACACCCTCCTTTAGTAGTTTTTCCTTTAATTGGGCTCACCTGGCAATCTAATTATCACAGGTGTCCGAGATTGTTTTCAGTGATCAAAAGAGCCCTGAGACACAATGCCATCCATGAGTTAAACTGAAAAACAAAATATTTATTTTTTGTGACACTGAAATAGAATTTGCATAATAATTTGGAACAGGGTGTACACACACACAAACATAAACACATGCTTCGGGGGGGTCCTACGCGTGAAAACGTTGCTTGCAATACACATTTTACATATCGCTGCGTACGCTGGAGTGAGAGCAATAATTCTAGCCCAAGAACTCCTCCGTAAAACTAAACTGATACCTAAAGGGGGCTTTGAAGTTTTGCCTATAGAAAATATAGGGTACTGAAGTTTGATGCCATTTCACGGGTGCACAGAAATTTAAGGTTTGTCATGTTGTGTATCTATTTACTCGGTGCAACCTTGTTTTTTTATATTTTACCAAAAAGATGGGTAATTCATTGTGTTTGTTTGCCCTAAAATTCACGTTAGTGTTAGTGTGTTTCTTAGACCTTTGCGGTAATATCAGGTGACATAAAAAATGTAGAACTACCACTATTTTATTCTCTAGGGTGTCTGCTTTCAGAAAATATATAATATTTGTGGGTTATGTATAATCTTCAGGCTTAAAATTATTTTTTAAACGTGTGCAAAAAACGCAAAAACAGCATTGGCAGCGTTATTGTAAAGTCTAGTGTTTTTTTAGTTTTTTTTTTTTTTTTATAAATAACAAACATTTTATACATACAGTATATAATACAGTGAAGCCGGTGTACAGTTTCTAATACAGTGCAGGCAGTGTACACAGTAATGAATACAATGTGTATAGTTTCTAATACACTTCATGTGGTGTACACAGTATATAACACAGTGCAGCCATAGTACAGTTTCTAATACAGTGTAAGCAGTGTACACAGTATATAATACAGTGTGTATTGTTTCTAATACACTTCAGGTGGTTTACACAGTATATAATACAGTGCAGCCGGTGTACAGTTTTGAATACAGTGCCGGCGGTGTACACAGTATAGAATTCAAAGTGTACAGTTTCTAATACACTTCAGACGGTTTACACAGTATATAATACAGTGCAGCTGGTGTACAGTTTCTAATATAGTGTAGTTCGGTGTTAAAAAAAATCCCCATTATGTTCGGAAGGCCACCAAGGAGAGGCAGAAGCTCAGATGCCACTAACAGAGGGCAAAGCTCCTCTGTGTCTACAGTGAACAGTGGTGGTCGTGGACATGGTGCATCCTCTGCAGGCGGGGTCACGCTTGTCCTTTTTTTCTGCTTCTGGCCATGTTATTGAACCACAACATTCAGAAGAGTTGGGGGAGTGGATACCACCATTATGCACAGAGGATTCACCAGAATTATTCGACCATAGGGTCGGTTACATGCTGCTGGAGGAAGTGCAGCAATTTGAAGGCTCCGATGTTGGTTCCCAGGTTGAGGAAGGGAGTAACGCGATTCTAGAGAGAGGGGGTGCCACAGAAGGACAAGAAACTGGCAGTCATATTCCCCCATCTGTACCGTACTGTGTGTTTTTTCACGTAAGGCGCTTTACATTCATATGGAAGGCAATGTTTTGACCTTGTTGGTCAGCAGCAAGGTTCATATTACCGCTGACTTATGGTCCAGCAGGCATGGGCAGGAACATTGCTTTTCCTTCACGGTGCACTGGGTAACTCTGCTGGCAGCTGTGAAGGATGTAGGACAGGGTTCAGTATTGGAGCTTGTTCTGCCACCACTCCTCCAAAAAGCTGGTGGTGATTCTGCCACAAAATCTGTATGCTCCCCCCCCCCCCCCTTATCTTCTTCTTCCTCTATGGCTTCTTCTGCATAATTGTCCTCTGAACCAGCAGTGCTCCATAAGCGCTCAAGCAGTCAGGCTAAAACATGCCATGCAGTGCTTCATTTGGTCTGCCTAGGGGACAGGAGCCACACTGGGGCAGAGATTCTGTCAGTTCTGCAAGGGCAGGCTCAGAGGTTGGTTGAAGCCATGGCAGCTTAAGGCAGGAATGGTTGTATGTGACAATGGCACAAACCTTTTCTCCGCCCTCCGACAGGGACAGTTGACCCACGTTCCAGTCAGCTCAGAAAAGTCTGTGGTCTTTTCCGGCGGTCATACAATGCCAGTGCTCGGCTGGCTGACATTCAAAGGGAATTTAACCTGCCCACCAACTATGTCTTTTGTGACATGCCCACTAGGTGTAACTCAACATTGGCAATGCTGAAGACACAGCAGTGGGCCATCAATGAGTACCTGTGTGTGAGTATGGCACCGGGACATGGTCAAGGGAGCTTGGCTTTTTCATGCCAGTGGCTACTGATCAAGGATGCATGCACTGTCCTGTCACCATTTGAGGAGGCCACAAGGATGATGAGCAGCGACAATGCATGCATCAGTGACACTGTCCCTCTAGTCTTCCTGCTGGAGCACGCGCTTCGTGGAATCATGGACAGGGCACTTGAGGCAAAACTGTGGGAGGAAGAAGAGGACTTCCTTTCCTTTCAAGACCCCCTTTATGCAGATGGCATTCCTGTGGGTCGCCAAACACACAGGAAGAAGAGGAGGAGGATTGTATCAGCATGGATGTAGAAGATAACATGCAGCAGTCTTCAAGGGATGGTTTTTCAGTCCCCAGAAACCCAAGGAGTTGTACGTGTTTGGGAGGAGGTAGTTCCTGATAATGTGATCCTTAGTGACCTAGAGTACTCAGAATCGAATGCCTCTGCAAACTTACGCTGCATGGCCTTCCTAATTCTGCAAAGCCTGCCAAAGGACCCTAGGATTCGTGGTATTAAAGGGAGGGATCATTGCAGTCTGGCAACCCTTCTTGATCCACGTTACAAGGGTAAAGTTGCAGAACTCATCCTACCTTTGCAGAGGATGAAACATCTTCAGGAGGCCTTGAAGAAAAGTTTGTGTAACGCCTTTCCAGACCCTGGGAGGTTACCATTTTCTGGTACTGGACAAAGGTGTTTTCTGAGGCTTTGTTCGGTCAGAGGAAGTGCGGTAGAGAAGGTAGCACGGCTGACCGATGCCTTTTAACAATTTTTCAGTCCTCAGCGCCAAGGTCTGATAGGTTCAAGCAACCATCGCCAGCGTCTGCATTATGTGGTGCAGGAATATCTAGGGGCAAGAGCAGACTTGGAGACCTTTCCAACAGAGCATCCACTGGGTTACTGGGTCTTGAGGATGGACCACTGGCCAGAACTTGTTGACTATGCAATCGAGCTACTGGCCTGTCCTGCATCCAGCGTGCTTTCTGAATGCACATTCATTGCTGCTGGAGGATTTGCAAAAGCAAAGATTGCGCCTGTCCACAGACTCACATTTATAAAAATGAATCAGTCCTGGATCAGTAGCTATGAAGCCCCTGATGCTGATGTAACTGATTGAATTTGCTATAGATCTGGGATCCCTTGAAGACTGCCTATGCTGCCTATCCTATTCCTCCTCAATCTTGATGATGCTAGCTTCCAACAATATTTTTGGTGTAGGGCACCACCAACACCCAAGGCCCAATTTGTCTGCCCCTGTTTAAACAGGGGCATGTAATTACAATGTTTTAAATAATATTTACAGCAGGGCCCATTACTGTGCCCAACAAGAGTAACTGCGAGGAGGAGTTACAGTGTTCAGGCACCACCAATACCTAAGGCCCAATTTGTCTGCAGAGTATATAGGGCAGTCCGTATAGTATATATACTGCAGTTCAGAGCGTATGGTGCAGTCAGTGTAGTATATATATAATACAGTGCAGGGTATATAGTGCATTGTACAGTATATAATAAAGTGTATTGAAGTGGTTAAGGGGTCCCCCCCAAAGCATCTTGTCCCCATGTTAATGGGGACAAGGGCCTCGTCCCCACAACCCTGACCATTGGTTGTGGTGGTCTGCGGGGGGCTTATTAGAATCTGGAAGCCCCCTTTGAGAAGGGGGCCCCAGATCCTGCCCCCCCCCCCCATGTGAATGGGCATGTACCCATACCCATACCCATTCACCAAAAAAAGTGTAAAAAAAGTTAAAACCACAATACACAGTTTTTTTTTGACAAATCCTTCACTGATTTTTATCTATATTGCCGGGGCCTGCAATACATTACAGCCTCAAGCAATTTTAAAAGACATTTTTTCTGTTAGAAATAAAATTTTGCTGTGGCACAGTAAAACACATCAGAAAGATGCCCCACTTTACAGGCAGACTAACGGGACCCCCCCCGGCACAATATTTAAATGTAATTTTATTGTTTCACTTTAAGCATTATTAAAATCACTGCTCCTGAAAAAAACAGCTGTTTTTAAAAACGTTTTTTTTGCATTGATACAGGTCCCCTGGGGCAGTACCCGGGTTCCCAAACCCTTTTTTTGGCAAAAATGTGCATATAAGCCTTTAAAATTAGCACTAGATTTTTCACGTTCATGTCCCATAGACTTAAACGTTGTTTGCATGTTCGCACAAATTTTTTGTCTATTCGCATGTTCTGGTGCGAACTGAACCGGGGGGTGTAAGGCTCATCCCTACTGCTGACTTTACATTTTTTCTGAAGGAGCCTGGAGCTCTTCTTTAAGATGCCAGCATTGAAGACAGAAGATGAGATGTCAGACGGTTGGGGTGAGCCCATCGCTGGATCCTGGGACAGGTGAGTGTCTGTTTATTAGACATGTGCAATTCGTTTGTTTTTTTTTTTTCGTTTTTCGTTAAAATTCGTTATATTCGTTCATTCGTTATCGTACGAATGAACGAACGATTCGCTAAAAATTTTAACAAATGTTCGAATCGAACAAATCCGAAAAACAACGAAAATCCGAAATAACCAAATTAGAAACAACGAAACACGAAAGAAGAAAATCCGAAAAACGAAAACAGGAACAACGAAAATCAAAATTAACGAAAAAATTCGTACATTCGTAACCTTTTTTTTTGTTGAATTGGTAATTTTCTGTGTCTCTTACAATGGCGCTGCTTAACGTGCTTCGAATGGATTGAGCGAAAAAATTCGTACATTCGTAACTTTTTTTTTCGATTCGTAATTTTCTGGGTCTTTTAAAATGTAATAATAGCATACACATTACATAAAATTATGAATTATGCTCCGATTACGAATCTACGAAAACAATGTTACGAAAGTACGAATAAATCAATCTAACGAAAGTACGAATGTAACTAAATCTACGAAAATACGAATGCGTCCGAATTTCGAATAAACGAAAATTAAACTAACGGAAAAACGAATTAACGAAAAAATAACTCTTACGAAAATACGAATCGTTACGAATACGAACACCGACGACTTACGAATTTACGAATCGTTACGAATACGAACACAGACGACTTACGAATCGTTACGAATCAACGGAAATGAAAGAAACGAAACGAAAAATAAACAAATTTTTCTATTGTGCACATGTCTACTGTTTATTAGAAATCAGCAGCTACAGTTTTTGTAGCTGCTGACTTTTAATTTTTACATAGGAGACTGGAGATCCTCTTTAACTGCCTTATTTTTGCTTTCCTGTTTTCCATCTATCAAGTTCCAAAATCTACTTCTTCCAGTGTGTTCTAACTGGATAGTCTTCAATGTCCAATTTACTATAAAACAAAACATTCATTCTTTGTTCCACTTACAATATAGCAGAATAAAGCTGGCATAATGCTTGAAGCAGTTTATATTCCTTTTCTTTACCGAATTAAGTTTTCTTTAAAAATAAACATTAGGTGAAGTCGTTGCACACAGACCTTGCTGAATTGTGAAGCCAGGAGGGAAATAATACAGGGAATTCAATCATGTGTTACATTGTATAGAAAAATAGAACATGGAATATGTAGTGTGTTGTGTCAGCATTGCCTTTGGTTGAATGCTGGAGGGACTGGAAACTTGTATACATCAGTCATTTTGCATGTTCCCTTATCTGTTACTCTGTCACTCTGTAAATTAGACAGCTTACAGTGAAGGTCATATTTTATGTCTTAAAGTGATATTAACCACTTGACTACTGGAAGATTTACCCCCTTCGTGACCATTTTTTGTTATACGGCATTGCATTACTTTAACTGACAATTGCGCAGTCGTGCGACGCTGTACCAAAACAAAATTGATGTCCTTTTTTTCCACGAATAGGGCTTTCTTTTGGTGGTATTTGATCACTTCTGTTTTCATTTTTTGTGCAATAAACAAAAAAGCACTGACAATATTTTTTACTGTCTACTATAAAACAAATCCAATACAAAAATTGAAAAAAAATCTAATTTCTTCCTAAGTTTAGGCCAGTATGTATTCTGCAACATATTTTTGGTTAAAAAAAATCCCAATAAGTGTATATTGATTTGTTTGCGCAAAAGTTACAGTGTCTACAAACTATGGGATATTTTTATTTATTTAATTTTTTTTTTTTTACTAGTAATGGCCGTGATCACTGTTGCACTGACTCGCACAGGAGTCGCATAGGAACACGCTCCTGCAAGTACATGCACCCACATGGATTCAGAATACTTTATTAATCCCAAAGGGAAATTATTAATTGGATGTCAAATTGGTAGCAGAGGCTGTGTCTGTGCAGCTGCTGCTTCCCAATTTACATGAATGGGACTGTCTGTGCATCCTGTGCAGTCAAAACATGGCCCTTTGCATCGGCGTAGCTGTACATCAGTTCGTGCAATAGACACAGTGGGCGTGATGTGCAATGTCCGCTGGCCACCCACGATCCCTCCACAGAGAGCCAGAACGAGAATCTGTCTATGTAAACAAACAGATCCCCATTCTGCCAGGGGAGTAGATAGGGATCGTCTATTCCTAATGATTAGGAACAGCGATCTCTCTCCTCCTCCAGTCAGTAAACTACCCCCACAGTTAGAAACACCTCCCTGGGAACACATTTAACCCCTTGATCACCACTAGTGTTAACCCCTTCCCTGCCAGTGATATTTATACAGTAAGCATTTTTATAGCACTGATCGCTGTATAATTGTCACTAGTTCCAAAAAAGTGTCTGATATGTCCGCCGCAATGTCGCAGTCCCGCTAAAAATCGCTGATCGCCTCTATTACTAGTAAAAAAAAAAAAAATCAATCCCCTATTTTATAGACACTATAACTTGTGCGCAAACCAATCAATATATGCTTATTGCGATTTTTTTCTAAACCAAAAATATACATATTGGCCTAAACTGAGGAAGGCATTTATTTATTTTTTATTTGGGATATTTATTATAGCAAAACGTAAAAAATATTGCTTTTTTTCCCCCAAATTGTTGCTCTTTTTTTTGTTTATAGTGCAAAAAATAAAAAACGCAGAGGTGATCAAATACCACCAAAAGAAAGCTCTGTTTGTGGGGAAAAAAGGATGTAAATTTTGTTTGGGTACAACGTCGCACGACATAGTGCCATATCGCAAAAAATGGGCGGGTCATTAAAGGGGTAAATTCTTTCGGTCCTTAAGGTTAGTTCACACTGGGGCGGGGGGGGGGGGGGGGTTAGCGGTAAAGCAACGCTAATTTTAGCAGCACTTTACCGCTGTAATAGCGCCACTTTTCGGACACTAGCGGGGGGTGCTTTTAACTCTGGCTTACAGACGAATAAAGGGTTAAAAGCTCCTGCAAAGCACTTTGGCAGCGGTGCCCATTGATTCCAATGGCAGGAGTAGTGGAGGAGCGGTGTACACACTGCTCCCGCACCGCCCGAAAGATGCTGCTTGCAGTACTTTTTTTAACGTCCTGCAAGCACACCGCCCCAATGTGAAAGCAGGCTCTCACACTGGGGCTGCAGGGGAGGCGTTTTTCAGGTGCTTTACAGGCGCTATTTTTAGCCCAAAAGCATCGGAAATACACCCCAATGTAAAAGGGGTCTAAGTGGTTAAGGATTGGTAAGCTGCAGTATAATTCATCTTTTTTTTTGGGTTTAATACCACTTTAATAAAAGTTTCCTGCTCATTCCTCCTGTACCTATTGGCACCGTGGTAGCCAAAAAGTGTCCTTCTTTCTTGATCTCTGGATGCCCCGTCTTCATGCTGGCATCCTTTGAACATAGTAGGGAAGGCCACCATTGCTTACACCTGTTCCAGGCTTTGTTCCGCTAACGATCACAGCTGTTCCTTGAATTCGGGTTACTGGGGCAGACTGCTGCTGTGATTAGCAAGATCCTTTCATCTCGGCTACGAGCTTCTACATTAAAAGACTCAGGGAAAAAGAAAGTAGGAAAAAACACTCCTAATTGTATGTTATTCCAGCTGTAATCTAGTAAAGCTTCTATCTTGCTCTTATTTACTATAAACAAAGGCGTTCTTCACTTAGGCGTTTTAACTCCTTTGTAAGATGAATCATACCTTTCTAGGGCATATCAAAGCTTTTATAGGGTTACACTGACTTGCACAGCTTTAGCTATCATTTCATCCAAGAATTAATGTCAATATAATAACAGTGGTAAACAGTAGGGAGTAATACTGCTTTACATAGCTACTGTACAGTTAAGCTGGCCATACGTGGATTGAAATTTGTCCGGGTGAGTTTTGATAAATGTATGGCCTTTCCTTCTCAGCAGAAGTTGATCTAACAATCAACTTCTGTCAAATATATGGACAGAGACCAGCATTAGGCCCCTTTCACACTGGGGCGGTTTGCAGGCGCTATTGCGCTAAAAATAGCGCCTGCAAACCGACCCGAAACAGCTGTTGCTGTGTCTTCAGTGTGAAAGCCCGAGGGCTTTCACACTGAAGCGGTGCGCTTGCAAGACGCTGAAAAATGTCCTGCAAGCCACATCGTTGGTGCGCTGTAGGAGCGGTATATTTACCGCTCCTATAGCGCCCCTTCCCATTGAAAACAATGGGGCAGCGCTCCGAACCCGCCCGCAAAACGCTGCTGCAGCGGCGGTTTGCGGGCGGTATTAACCCTTTTTCGGCGGCTCGCGGGGGGTAAAACCGCCCCGCTAACGGCCAAAATGCGCCGCTAAAACGACGGTAAAGCGGCTCTAAATATAGCGCCGCTTTACCGCCAGCACCCCCAACGCCCCAGTGTGAAACCAGCCTTAGAAATCTACAAACAATATGGCACCAACATCCCTTTACAAATAGAAAGACAATTTTTGGAGATAGGGGACTTTATGGGTGCATTTAAACACAAGAATCATTCGAGAGTGTATGTAAAAATATCTACAAAATATTTTAAAAAATGAACAATATCATAAAACCAATGCACGCAATACAGTCATAGCCATAGGTGTGCACAAACATTCTTTTTTTATTGGGTGATACTTGTCATGTGTACAACTGTAGCCCAGTGGCAGTGCGTCCATAGGGGCGCACGGGCGCTGCCCCCTCTCTCCTGCCACACCCTCTATCACCAGTAGGTAGATTAATGCATTGCCGCTGCCACCCCCTGTGGGGTGATTTTGAAGAACCTGATTAGAGCCATAGAGACTTATGGCCTATCAGAGCGATAGGCATAAAAAAAAATGACCTGCGACCGCCATGCTGGGCGCTCGCAGGCCACTCGCATTTGATGGGCACACTGGCAGCATTTGATGGGCACACTGGCAGCATTTGATGGGCACAGTGGCAGCGTTTGATGGCACAGTGGCAGTGTTTAATGGGCACAGTGGCAGCGTTTAATGGGCACAGTGGCAGCGTTTGGCACAGTGGCTGCAATTGATAGCACAGTGCTAGCATTTGAGGGCACAGTGGCAGCGTTTGATGGGCACAGTGGCAGCATTTGATGGCACAGTGGCTGCATTTGATGAGCACAGTGGCAGCGTTTGAGCACAGTGGCACCATTTGAGAGCACAGTAGTAGCATTTGAGGGCACAGTGGCAGTGTTTGATGGCACAGTGGCTGTGTTTGATGGCACAGTGGATGCAATTGATGGCACAGTGGCTGCAATTGATGGGCACAGTGGCAGCGTTTTGATGTACTAATTTTTGTTTCCTTTGTTTTTCTTTTTTGTGCACATTTATAGTTGCCTGACGATGGGTCTTCATATTTAATACATTTTCATGTTCTTTCCTGAAGAAGCCGTATGGCGAAACATGTCGAATATATGAACGTGATGAAAACATGAATGCGATTACAGTAAATTGTCAATAATAGGGTGTTTGCATTGGTTTTATAATATTGTTGATTTTATAATAAATTTTGTATATATTTTACATACACTCTCAAATGATTCTTTGATTCTTGTGTTTAAATGCACCCATAAAGTCCCATATCTCCAACAATTGTCTCTGTCAAACAGGACTGCTGAAAAACTTTTGTCGATAAGCGGCTGCAGCCACTGATCAGTGTATTCTGATAGTGGAGGAGTCCTGTTGTCAGAATACAACAGCACAGCGGGGAGGGTTCTTCCATACACTTCGCTTGTGTGGATCTATACTTTCTTTTTTTCTTTTTTTGGATCAGCTTGCTGGGTTTTACTTCCTCTTTTTTCCCCTGCAAAGTAAAAGCATAATGGGCTAGTATACATGTTAATCTCCTTTTCTCAAGAGAGAATACATTCAGTTCCTCTAATCTTTCCTCATAGCTGAGCTCATTCATGCCTCGTCAGTTTGGTTGCCCTTCTCTGCATTTTCTCCAGTTCCCCGATATCCTTTTTGTGAACCGATTCTCAAAACTGAACTGCAAATTCCACATGAGGTTTTCCTAATTTGTACAGGTCTAATTTGATTTGTAACAATAAAAAAGATAGGAACTCTGCCCTTATGGTGACCCTACTCTTATAAACCATAATGAACTGCTGAACACCTGCCCTATAATCCCATACAGGAAAATAGTAAAATCTATGTTGAAGTTGGAGAAGTTGGAGGAGAAGCTGTTTAACCTTAAACTGCATAGGATTTTTTTTACTGTCAGAGCGGTAAAGATGTGGAACTTCCTTCCACAGTCAGTGGTGTCAGTGGGAGGTGTCAATAATAAAAAAAAAAATCTTAGATGGGCATCTTAGTGAACCCAATATACGGGAAGATGAAAAATGGTATTGACATAAACGCTCACACAGGTTGAACTGGATGGACTGATGGACCTCACCAATTATGTAACTATGTATTTATAACGTTGCAGCACTAAAACACATGTAATAAATAAACTAATTTTGCCTTTTTTTTGCCAAAAAGTGGTAATGCTATATCTAAATAAATAAATACAACCCATATTGTGCTTCATAAGTGCTCTATATGTCATTTAGTCCTGGCTCACACTGATGCGGGAAACAGCATGTGTTTCGGACAGGAATAGAACCGCATTCCTGTTCAAATCACATGCAATTCTTTGCAGTGCAATTTGAGTCCATTCATTTCCATTCATCCACACGAACTGGAAATGTAAAACATGGGTGTTCACACCCATGCGATCCGATTCAGCCAATCGCACTGCTTTTTACGACCAGTTTTTGGGGTGTTGTTAACTTAACAATGAAACCCACAGCAGTTGGCTTGAACAGAGTGCGATTGTGATGCGGTGCAGGAAACGCACAGGAATCACTGCAAATCCTGCACTGCATCAGTGTGAACCAGGACTTATTCTATCTGATAATTTTCTTCTGGTCCTCCCAACATACTGCAATCCGCACATGTGTTTTAGCGCTGCACCAATCTAAATACATTAATTTGATTTGTAAAGGGGCACAATTATGTCTCTCGCTCTCTCTCTGTAGTCTATTACAACTAGGGTTGCCATCTTTTCGTCAAGCTAAACCCGAACACTTTAGTGACCTGGGACACCTTTTGGTGCCCCAAGGAGAGTAGTAATGTGGCGCGCAAAGCGGGCCACAGTGAACAGTGGTTGTGGCTAAATTGTTCTGGCTGACATCATCACCCTGCCCCCACCCCCCCCCCCCCCCAAGTGATGCCGAACTTACCTGCAGCTCTGGGGCGGCAACAGATTTGTGTGTGACTATCCTGGCTATTTAGGGAGCCACTGCCTGGTCTTAATAATGTGTCCGCGTTTCAGTCCTCCTGAAACCTGGACACATGATTCAAAACCCGGACTGTCCGGCTGAACCCCGAACAGGTGGCAACCTTAATTACTACCTGCATTCACCACTGCATCAGACTGTGACAGACAGTCTTTTAATGCTTCATTGAAGTTCTAGAAAAGTTCTCTTGCTCCCTGCTAATTGCAGAGCTATTGATTGGACTCATGGGTGGGGTGGTGTGTCAAACCGATGTATGCAGTTTTTTTAATTCCCCGTGGAAATGAGTCCTAATAAAATGCAATATTAAAAAGTGGTCAGGGTCAGGTTTTATTTTGTTGTAATGTTACTTTAGGACAGCAGGGGGAGGAATTTATGAATGAAGCTGAACTCTTATTTCAATTATCTGTCTCTCTGCTTATGGTTAGCGCTGCTTTGCATAACACCAAAATTGATAAAAGTCCTCCATACCATTTCACTCTGAGATCTTTGTGCAGTCCTATTGAACAAGGCCAATTGCACGCAATGGATACATTTGTACTGACTACACTCTACAGACAGAAGGTAAGTAGCTGAGCTAAGGAAGGGTTATGATAAGGTCAGGTTTGGAGTTTCATACTTCAGAATAATTTGTTTCAGGTGACGTTACATAGCAAGATTGGAAAGGAACATAACATGAGTGCCCTGGAGTTTACTATTCCAACTGGAGCATGTCTAATACCGTCCATGTGGTCTCCCTACCACATTACTGTAGACATTTCCATAATGTATCCAACAGCTATTAACCCCTCCATTGCTCCAACAAACATGTAGCATCCACGGTTTACTGCCTTTCAAGGGAAATTATAGTGTATTTTCAATGCGCACATATTTTAAGTTACTATAACAATGTATTAAATAATTTTTCATATTATTTTGACCTTTGCATGCTTGTTCCTGCATATTTCTACTATTGAATTACATGTAGAGATTAGCAATTTAGCCACTAGGGGCAGTCATGGTTAATTAGCCATTTAATTTATGCTAACTCCCAGCTTAAGTGGTGTCCCCCCCCCCCCCAAAAAAAAAAAAATAGCTTAAAGTGGAGGGCCCACAAAAAAAAAAAAAAAAGTCAGCAGCTACAAATACTGCAGCTGCTGACTTTTAATAATCGGACACTTACCTGTCCCGGGGTCCAGCGATGCGGGGGGAACGAGACCTCCCCCTCGTTCCCCGCTCCGCTCGCGGCGCCGGCATTCTTAATGTGGGCACCCACTGCGCATGCGCGAGCGGCGCCGTGCACCGTGATTCGACGCTCACTCATCTGGGACACATGACAGGTCCCAGATGACTGTGCGGCGCCTAGGGGAAGTGACGTCATTGCCCGGGCAATGAAGGTGGCAGACTACGAGGGACCCCCTAGCAACAGGCATTTAGAGGTGAGTAAAAAAAAAAAATTTTTCCAATTATTTTTTTTTCTTTTTTTTATGATTTTCAAGGCAAATTTTTTTTTTTGGTGGCAACACCACTTTAAAATTCCTAAAAAAAATAATTGGAATTTCTTTTTTTTTAACTCACCTCTAAATGCTTGTTGCTAGGGGGTCCCTCGTAGTCTGCCTCCTTCGGTGCCTGGGCTGGTGACATCACTTCCCCTCAGGGCAGGAAGGGCTCCCTCCCTCCTGTCAGTCATCTGGGACACGTGACAGGTCCCAGATGACTGCGCGGCCAATCACGGCGCATGGCTGGGGGGGACGAGCGGCGCTTCGACCCCCCGCATCGCTGGACCTTGGAACAGGTAAGTGTCCGATTATTAAAAGTCAGCAGCTGCAGTATTTGTAGCTGCTGACTGTAAATTTTTTTTTTTTTTATGGATACTCCTCTTTAGCAAGTGTTGATATTGATAACATGCATATGGGGAGTGCTTTGCTTTTAAAGCAAAATTAAAGTTCACAATACTAACCTCTACTTGAGTGATCTGAGGTCACTGGCGCCATTATCTTTTCCTTGGCTTCTTAAAGAGGAAGTAAACCCTGATGGGTTTTACTGCCTCTTTATTTCCCTGCAAAGGTAAAGCATAATGGACTACTATGCATCGCATAGTAGCCCATTATGTGTCACTTACCTGAAACTGAAGCCCGCAATGTCTCCATTGTCCCCATTAACAGGGAGCGTCCATCTTCGCCCCTCTTCCTTCCGGAGCCGCGAACTCCGGCTCTGTGACTGGTCAGAGTCGTTTGACGTCACTCCCGCGCATGCGCACCGGAGCCACCAGTCACGGCATGGCCCCTATTAGAAACAGCACAACGTGCCCTCTCTAAAGGGTGCATGCACCGTAGTCATTGGCGCGCAGCTTTTTAGTAAATATCTCCTAAACCGTGGAGGTTTAGGAAATATTTTAAGCACCTACAGGTAAGCCTTAATATAGACTTACCTGTAGGTAAAAGTGGTTGTACAGGGTGTACAACCACTTTAAGGGTGTCAATCTTCAGCCATCTTGATTGGTCAGCACAGTATGGGGCTGTGTAGTCCTACAGGCTTGTGAGCATCAGAACCAGAGCACGGAGCAATGAAAGAAGGTGGCCCAGTCTGATGAATCATGTTTTTTTAACATCATTTGGATTGCCAGGTGCGTGTGCGTCACCTACATGTGAAAGAGATGGCACCAGGATGCACTATGGGTAGAAGGTAAGCTATTGGAGGCAGTGTTATGCTTTGGGCATTGTTCTTCTGGGAAACCTTGGGTCCCTCAATTAATGGGGATACTTGACACGCACCCCCTACCTAGGTATGGTTGGTAACAAAGTACACCCCTTCATGGAAACAGTATTCCCTGATGGCAGTGACTGCTTTCAGGATAATGCACCCTGCCACACTGCAAAAATGGTTTAAGAATGGTTTGCGGTACACAACAATGAGTTTGAGGTGATGACTTGGCCTCCACATTCTCCAGATCTCAACCCTGGAAAAACAAGTCCAATCCATGGAGGCCCCACCTCACAGCTTACAGAATCTTCTGAGGGCTAAGTGCCAGATACCACAGCATACCTTCAGAGGTCTAGTGGCATCCATGCCTGGATGGGTCGGGGATGTTTTGGTCGGAAATTCCGAACGTCAAGAACACGGTGACGTACAATATGTACAAAGAGCCGAGAAAAATGAAATTCAATAGACAGCGCTACTCTTCTGCTTGATTCCGAGCATGCGTGGAACTTTGTGTGTCAGAATTGTGTACACACGATCGGAATTTCCGACAATTTTTTTGTCTGAAAATTTGAGAACCAGATCTAAAATTTTGTGCGACGGAAATTCCGATGGAAACTGTCCGATGGAGCCTACACACGGTTGGAATTTCCGACAACAAGCTCGCACATTTGCCGTCGGAAAGTTTGACCGTGTGTACGCGACATAATATTTACCCAATAATTGTGCACACATATATTCTCCTAAGAAAGCCAAAACCTCACTTTTACTTTTTTTAAATATTCAGGTTTGAAGTTTATTAACATTTTGGATTGACCGCAAGCACTGTAGTTGTTCAATAATTAAATTAACCCTCAAAAATATAATTGTTTAATAATCGTGCACACAGTGTATATTGTGTGTGTATATATATATATATATATATATATATATATATATATATACACATACACACACACTGTGTGCATCTTTATTTGTTTACAAACTAAGGCTAATGAGGATAATTTACTAATTAGGCTGAGAATTTTGCACTTAAATAATTTAAAAAGCTAATTCCTGCTTACTGAATCCTGAATTATCCTGAATACTTAAGTGTGTGCAAATGCTTTTCACATGATTAGATAATTGAAGTGAATATTCACACAATTATTTGAGTGAAGATTTGCAAATCCTTTAGTAAATAAGCCCAAATGTTTTTAAAACGTGAAAAACATTCATAAAAATGTATACACTAAGCCTCTCTTTTATGTAACTTAAAATAAAATAAAAGGCTGTACAATATATTCCCTTTAGAGTGTAACTAAACCCCAAACCAAAACTATAATACTTTGCAGCTTAACATGTTTTCATGTGTTATATTTTTGTGGTTACTCACAGATCAATCTTGTTTTTTGTAGCAGAGTTTGATTGCTTCCCCCTGCCTGTGGAAGAAGATTCCAGAGCTTAGGGAGGGAGATAAATAACCAGCCTTAATATTTATCACGCTCTAGCCAATTCCTAGATAGGAATGTCCAGAAGGGGGCTGGAAAGGTGATAAATAGTCTGAAGCACTGAAGAGCTGAGTTCTCTCTTTCCAGGAGGGTTCCAAGGCCTCAGGAGCTACTGCCCTTAGGCAGCCCATGGACTGTGCAGCTGTTCTTGGAGCCTAATCAATGTCAAGGTTTAGGGCCTGGATGGATCTTCCTAGAAGCTGCCTGCAGGACCTCATCACCAGGGATCTGGTCTGGAGAAGGACTGTCTGATTCATTTGCCCATGTCTGGAGGAAGCTAGACAATAGCAGCTGTCCTGGGGACTTGTGAGTAAAGACCCTAAATTGATCCCTGTGACTGTGCAGTGTTCTGGAAATCACATTGGCTACCAGTAGTTGTTCATTGGGCACAAGGTAACCGGTTGCCAAAGAAACTTGCCTCATGGTCTAAAGCTGTGAGACTCCAATACTCACAATTACTTAGGAAGATTGTCCTTTAATTGCTATGTGCTAATCATTTTGGAGTATCCCATGCCCTAACCCCTCTCCTGTTCAGTTTCTTCAAGCAATAAATCTTAAAAGAGACGTATGGTAATTGAAAAAAGCAAACATAGTTACCTTGGTGGATGCAGCATCGGTTAGATGCTGCATTTGTTCTCTCCTGCCTTTATCAAACACTCCTGATGGCTCAGTTCTTGGCCTTTAGTGAGTAGAGAACCGGTGACTGTCAGCACTCACTGAAGCACTGGGCTGTGGAGGGGGTGGGAGCGGCTTGCACAGAGGCTGTCAGTCCAGGCATCTGGGTGGATGTCGGGATTGATCCACAACCTGGACCGGCAAAGTGACGTCAGCCGACAGTGGACTGTAGCCTGCTGTTGGCTAAAAATGGGTCAAACTAAGTGCATTCTTTTGACCCACAGGAGAAATAGGGCCAAAAGAGCATTGGTTTCTCCTTTAAACATTCAGCCCCGGAAGATTTTACCACCTTCCTGTATCCAAAGGAAATTTGCATCCTTTTTTCCGCACAAATAGAGCTCTCTTTTGGTGGTATTTGATCACCTCTGCAGTTTTTATTTTTTGCGAAACAAAAAAATGAGTGTCGATTTTGAAAAAAAAACTATACTTTTTGCTATAATAAATACCCCCCAATTAAAAAAATATATATATGTTTGGTAAAGTGTATATTGATTAGTTTGCGCAAAAGTTATAGTGTCTGCAAACTACGGGAAAGATTTATGGCATTTTTATGCCATTTTTATTATTATTATTATTTTTTAGTAGTAATGGCGGTGATCTGCGATTTTTAGCGGTATTGCGACATTGCGATGGACCGATCTGAGACTTTTGACACTTTTTTGGGACCTTTGGCATTTACTCAGCAATCAGTGCTTTAAAAATGCACTGATTACTGTGTAAATGTCACTGGCAGGGAAGGGGTTAACACTAGGGGGCGATCAAGGGGTTAATTGTTTGTTCCCTCAGTGTAGTCTAACTGTACGGGGATAGGATTGACTAGGAGAAGAGTCATATTGTTTTTCCTACTTAGTAGGAACAAACAATATGGCTCCTCTCCTCTGACAGCACAGGGATTTGTGTGTTTACACACACAAATCCCTGTGCTAGCGCTCGTACATGCAATCGTGCATGGCCGGCGGCTATCGTGCACGCCCGCCACGCGCATCGGGTCCCCCACCACCTACGCGCATCGGGTCCCCTGTCGTGCAGCGGGTGCCCTCTGGTGGCCAAAAAAGAGTAGGACGTACCTGTATGGGATTTCGCCCAGGAGAGCCATTGTGCCGCAGTATATCTGCGTGACATGGTCAGGAACCGGTTAAAAAGACATCCCCTGGAGTTATTAGAGCCAGTGTAAGTGGACCAGTGCTTGCAGTGGTGGGCAGCCTCTATACTTTTAGGTAAGAACCAGTTAATACCAGCGGCTCCTATGGAGGTAGTGCTACAAGTAGAAGATCCATAACAAGAAACCCCCTAAGGGCTCTTTCACACGGATGGACCGTATGTCCGTTTTTCATCCATCCGTTTTCGGATGAAAAACGGACATACATGTATCCCTATGGGATAGCGGGTGTCATCGGATGAGCATCCGCTGACACCCGCTCTCGTCCGTGTCCGCTATGCTCTGTTTCTGCAGACGGAGGAAAACCCAATTTTTTCATCCGTCTGCAGAGCGGATCGGGTGACGACGGACGCTACGGTCCGTCGTCACCCGATCTCCCATAGGGGAGAGCGGCGCTCTGACAGGTCCGTCCCTGCACGGAGTGCAGAGACGGACCTGTCATCTTCCTGCTCAGCGGAGATTACTCCGGCGATCCCCGCTGAGCAAGCGGATATCCACGGGGCGGGACGGGATCTGCACTGATCCGCCCCGTGTGAAAGAGCCCTAAAGAAAAGGAAATCTCACCTTAACCCAATATCAAGTTTTGGGTTTAGTCTTCTGGGCAAAAAGCAAGGAAATCCCTGTAAACCCTGTTCATACAAAAAATTTAAAAATGTATTTATTGATAATTTCTGTTTTGTAAAAAGAAAGTATATTGTATATTACTATTGTGAACAAATATTGTGAACAAATAGTGAAGTATTTTTTTCATGTTTTTGAACTTGTTTAGCTTTGGGGTTCATGAAGGCAAAGCCCCTAGACTGGTACACAATTGCCTTACCATAACAAACCTTAGTAGTGTTTTATTTCTATTGAAGAATATGTGTACAACAGTTGCACCCCGGTTTTTGGGGAGCGGATGGATTGCATATACAGTATATAGTCTATATCAGAGGTCTAAAACTGGTGGCCCTCCAGCTGTTGCAAAACTACAAGTCCCATGAGGCACTGCAAGTCTGACAGTTACAAACATGACTCCCACAGGCAGAGGCATGATGGGACTTGTAGTTTTGCAACAGCTGGAGGGCCACCAGTTTGAGACCCCTGGTCTATATGCATATACCGTATATACTCGAGTATAAGCCGACCCGAATATAAGGTTATAAGAATATACAAGAATATAAGCTTAATATAAGCTTAATTTTACCACAAAAAACTGGGAAAACGTATTGACTCGAGTATAAGCCTAGGGTGAGAAATGCACAGCTACTGTAAGTGTAAAAGAGGGTCAACAATGCCCATTTGCAGCCTCACTCTGCCCATTTGCAGCCATAGGTCCCCCAAACTTCAAACTTGGCAGTTAAGAGTTCCTAGATGCACCCCAAATTTTGGGTCTCTGGACTCAAAGGGTCCCGAAATGACATTGCTGCAGATGGACACAGTTAACCGACTTTGGGGCCCTGTATCTCGGGGCCACTTGGTGCTAGAAATCCCAAATTTGGATATGTTGTAGTGCTAGTTCCACTGGGTTTGCACGCCATTTGGGGTTTCCTAGCACTAAGTGGCCCAGAGATATGGAAAATGTCCTTCTCTGCTGCAGAAAAGTGATTGACTCGAGTATAAGCCAAGGGGGGCACTTTCAGCACAAAAAAATGTGCTGAAAAACTCGGCTTATACTCGAGTATATATGGTATGCAGTATATGTGGTCTGTGATGTAACATAATGTGACCAGCAACTCTCTGCTTGGTGTACAGTATGTACTGGGGGGGGGGGGGGGGGGGGGGGGCAGTGAAAAGCAGGGGGTCCTGAATTTGCTTTAGAGCCCTTTCTTATGTTTTTACAATATTAACCAGTTTAGGCGAAAAGGCTCCAATAGATTTTTTTCTTTTGTAGAAAATGTTTTATAACATTGCTGCTTTATGCTAGGTGATGTTTTTCATTGGACAGCCTCCAGGTATAATTTGGCATCTTCCTAAGAGAAATTATGATCAGGCAAGAGCATTGTTCTGTTAAATGTCTGGACATTAAATCACTGAAGCCATTTCAATATCGAGCTGTGTTCTGCAAGCTCCTTAGCTCCTTCCCGCCAGTCAGCAGGGGAACATCTGCTTTCATTGTCTACCTTCGCCGCCAACTTTGTCCTACCAATATCATTAGTATTATTATTTATATGCTTTATCTATATAGAGTCAATATACAGCATTCCCCAGAGTTTTACAGTCCGAGGAAACCACATAGTAAATATACAAGGATTAACATAATGTAACTGACAGTACTGCAAAACATAGTAAAGTCCTATTCTCAAGAGCTTACAAATTAAAGACTATGGAAGAAGTGACACAGATGATTATAGAAACAAAACTTATAACAAAAAATATTAATTTTTTTATCAAAGAGGATCTATGCTACAGTAACATCCCCTGTCCTTATATATGCACCTTCGTAGAGTTTATAAGCCATTGGAACATGGAGTATGGGCTGTAAATAGGTTTACATGGAGAGCTTGGTCTCCCCTCCTATCAGTATACATCTTACACTCCAGCACAGATAATTGGCTCCTTGTGCTGTTTCTCCCTCCTCAATCTAACGTCTTATACAAAAGAATACAGAGCTGCATGATTTTGCATGTCTATATTTGCCTGTATTTTAGCTTTAAAGCGGAACACAACTTTAGACTTCCGATTCAGACTTTCCAAATTAAATATTCCAAAGGGACAAACTGCTAAATTTCTCTTGTATGTGAACAGAACAAATGATTTTCATTTAACCTCTAGAGATCCACGCTATAGCCGAATGACGGCTACAGCGCGAACCTACATTGCCGGGACAACGTTAATAGTGCACGAGCGGCCTGCGCGCCCCCTGAAGGGCGCGCGCGGCGCGCTCTGTAATCAGCGAGTCCATGAGACTCGCTGGATCACAGTTTGGAGTAAGGGGTCGATCCCGACCCCTTACCACGTGATCAGCTGTCAGCCAGTGACAGCTGATCATGTGATGTCAACACAGCCGGTAAAGGGCTATTTTTTCTCCTTGCGCTGACAGCGCAAGTAGAATAAAAAAAGCAGATCATCAGCGGGAGTAAGAGGGACATTAGTCCCGATCACTTCGATGTGCCCCAGCTCCTCAGTGCCCACCCGTGCCCCCTACAAGCGCCGCATACCAGTGACCACCAGCGCCATCTGTCAGTGCCCACAAGTGCCATCTGTCAGTGCCCACAGTGCCACCTATCAGTGCCCACAATCAGTGCCTGAACAGTGCTGTACATCATTGCTACCTAGCAGTGCCCATCAGTGTCACCTACCAGTGCCACCTATCAGTGCCACCTATCAGTGGTACCTATCAGTGCCCATCTGTGCCACCCATCTGTGCCACCCATCCGTGCCACCCATCAGGGCCCATCAGTGTCATCTTATCTGTCCCCATCAGTACCGACTTATCTGTCCCCATCAGTGCCGCCTTAACTGTGCCCATCAGTGCAGCCTATCAGTGCCCACCAGTGCAGCATATTAGTGCCCACCAGTGCCGCCTCATCAGCGCATATCAATGAAGCAGAAAAATTACATGTTTGCAAAATTGTATAACAGACTATTAAACATGATATTTTTTTTTTTCCAAATTTTCCATCTTTTTTTTTGTTTGTTTAGCAAAAAATAAAAACCCCAGCTGTGATTAAATACCACAAAAAGAAACCTCTATTTGTGGGAAAAAAATGATAAAAAATGTAATTTGGGTACAGTGTTGTATGACCGCGCAATTGTCATTCAAAGTGCGTCAGCCCCGAAAGCTGAAAATTGGTCTGTGCAGGAGGGGGGTTTAAGTGCCCAGTAAGCAAGTGGTTAATGTGTACTGTTTTTGTTTTTTTTACGGTTTTTGCATGATCAGAAACAATAACAACACATTTTGTACATTATTTCCATCCTCAGTTTCAACTTGCTGTGAAACATCAAGAAAAAACAGACAATTGTTTGCCTGATTTTCTTATAGTGTGTACCCACCTTAAGACTGAGAACTGAGTGATCACATGATCCACTGATTGCTCATCTCTCAGTCTGCTTAGAGTAGAGAGCAGTGACCGCCCTTCACTCTGCTCCTTCAGTTGCACCTGGTAGCAGATGGCACTGGATCACAGGAGGGCAAAAGTAAGTGCACTCCTGAGACCCACCTTAGAAGTATGGCTAAAAAAAACTTTGACCATCGTTTTCTTTTGTTGTCCTTCTCCTGTATGCTAAAAGGTAATAAAAAGAGGTGCTGAAAACATTACCTATCATAATTAAAAAAAGTGATGCTATGATTTCTGTCTAAGGCACTGGTTACATGACAGGAGGAATGCCTTAGGGCAAGGGCATGTGGCCAGTGACTTGGTATGTGGACATATACAGTGCATCCGTAAAGTATTCACATCACATCGCTTCCCTTTTTACACATTTTGTTATGTTTCAGCCTTATTCCAAAATGGATTCAATTCATTATTTTCCTCAAAAATCTCCAAACAATTCTTTCAAAAATTGTTTGAAATCTTTGCAAATTTATTAAAAATAAAAAACAAAAACAAATCACATTTACATAAGTATTCACAACCTTTGCTAAATACTTTTTTGAAGCACCTTTGGCACCAATTACAGCCTCAAGTGTTTTTGAGTATGATACTACAAGCTTGGCACACCTATTTTTGGACAATTTCTCCCATTCTTCTTTGCAGGACCCCTCAAGCTCCATCAGATTGGATAGGAGCATCGGTGCACAGCCATTTTTAGATCTTTCCAGAGATGTTGAATCGGTCTGGGCTTGTTGGAAGATGAACCTTTGCCCAATCTGAGCTCCAGAGTGCTCTAGAGCAGGTTTTCATCAAGAATGTCTCTGTACATTGCTGCATTAATCTTTCCCTCAATTCTGACTAGTCTCCCAGTTCCTGCCGCTGAATAATATCTCCACAGTATGATGCTGCCAACACCATGCTTCATTGTAGGGGTAGGATTGGCCAGGTGATGATCCGTGCCTGGTCTCCTCCAGACATGATGCTTGCCATTCATGCTAAAGAGTTCAATCTTTGTTCATCAGACCAGAGAATTTTGTTCTTATGGTTTAAGAGTCCTTCAGATGCCTTTTGGAAAACTCCAGATGGGCTGCCATGTGCCTTTTATGGAGTGGCGTCCATCTGGCCACTCTACCATACAGGGCTGATTGGTGGAGTGCTGCAGAATTGGTTGTTCTTCTGGAAGGTTCTCCTCTCTCCACAGAGAAACAGTGGAGCTCTGTCAGAGTAACCATCGGTTCTTGGTCTCTTCCCTGACTAAGGCCCTTCTCCCCCGATCGCTCAGTTTGGTCGAGTGGCCCACTCTAGGAAGAGTCCTGGTGGTTCCAAATTTCTTCAGTTTGTGGATAATGGAGGCCACTGTACTCATTGGGACCGTTTTTCTGTACCCTTTCCCAGATCTGTACCTCAATACAATCCTGTCTCAGAGGTCTACAGACAATTCCTTGGACTTCATGGCTTGGTTTGTGCTCTGACATGCACTGTTAACTGTGGGCCTTTCCCAATCATGCCCAATCAACTGAATTTACCACAGGTCAACTCCAATCAAGTTGTAGAAAGATCTCAGGCGGGGTTTACACTATTGGGAAATGGTTTCCCCTAATCCAGTTCTCATGTCTGGTGACTGTGACCGGCTCTCCATGGAGCTGATTCACACATCTCCAGAAGGGCTCCGGTGCAAATTGCACAGGAGTCGTGCGTCTTCTGGTCCGTTTAGGTCTGAATTCAGACACAAATTCAGGCTCAAATATGACCTGAAACGGTGAATGGGGATGCACCAGACCCCTGCTGTGAGCTGCTTTGTGCTGTGATGTGAACCCAGCCTTAAGGATGATCAGTGGAAACAGGATGCACCTGGGCTCAATTTTGAGTGTCATGGCAAAGGCTGTGAATACTTAAGTACAGGGGGTCCCCGACTTACGAACACCCGACCTACGAACAACCCCTACTTACGAACGGGGTGCTGCGGGGACCCTCCGCCATTTTTCGGTGGTTTTCGCCGTCTTTCCGCCGTTCTGCGAATGCGCGGCCATACGGAGCGCCGGAAAATGCCGGAAATGTCCGTAATTTGCCGCGCATGCGCAGAACGGCAACAGACGGAACATCGGAAATGTCCGGAAATCTCTGTATTTGTCGGTCTGCGCATGCGCGCCGACTTACGAACATTTCCGACTTCCGTACACGGGGCCAGTCCCTAACGAGTTCGTAACTCGGGGACCCCCTGTACATGTCATTTATTTTTATTTTTTTTATTTTTTTTTATAAATTTGCAAAGATTTCTAACAAACTTTTTTCACATTGTCGAGTGGTATTGTTTGTAGACTTTTGAGGAAAATAATGAATTTAATCAATTTTGGAATAAGTCTGTAACATAACAAAATGTGGAAAAAGTGAAGTGATGTGAATACTTTCCGGATGCACTGTAACCAGCACAGAAGAGTTCCTAGAGAAGCAGTGTTTTTTTATTTATTTTTTAGGAAATTCATTTACTCAACTCTTTCACAATCCATTAGTATACTAGGCAAGAATGGTCTGGATTGGGGAAGAAATTCTTGTATAAGTCCACCTTGATGCACCAGTTACAAAAAGTAGAAAGATTTTGTACAATGAGAGTAAAGAGAACCTGGGGGTAGATGTTGGTGAAAGAGGACAGCACAAGTATTACTGAATAAATAAAGAAAACTTCAAAAAGTTAGTTTGGTGAGAAATTGAAATTCTACGTATATCACTGACTTGAAGATTAATGGGCAATGGCATTTAAGAAATGTTAGATGTCTCTAACGCCATATTTGCCAAAAAATATATATATATATATTTTACATTTAATTGCTGAACAAGACATTTTATAATTTTCTATTTATTTTTTTCAATACATTTTTATAGAATTTTTGGCATAATACAGAAGTAAAATAGCAAGTAAGGCAAAGTGGCTATGGTTGTTATAGGATGTACATTTCACAAATAGATTGGTCATGAGTATCAGAACATGTATATCGTTCACATAGAGAAAGTTAGGCATTACTTAGTACCGTTATACATTGTAACATGAGACCAAAAGCATTTGTTGCTTTGGAACCATTCAAACCAAGGGGTCCACATTTTGTTGGTGGAAGTTAGTCTATTTTCCGAAGATGTGAACATGCATTCATAAGATCCATGTGTGTGAACTGAAGAAATTACCTCATCTATTAGTAATGGGTCTGCAGATTTCCAATGTCTGGCAATGGTGAGTCTTGCAGCCAATAGGATGTGAATGGTCACACATTGAAGCTGGAAGGGTAATTGTTCAATTCCTATGTTTAATAGGGCAAGTTCTGATGATGGAGCTATTGGGGTTTTGATAAATGTGCCAATGAGTGCAAAGACATTTGCCCAAAATTTCAATGTTTTTTTACACCCCCAGAGAATGTGCAGGAGGTTGCCTATCTCCCTGCAGTTTCTCCAACAGGTAGGTACTACAGATGGGACATAGTTGTGCGCTTGGGTTGGGGTAATGTACCATCAGAGGTTTATTTTAAACATCAATTCCCAGAGATTGTAAGCATGGGTTGCTTTGTAGCCAGATGCCAATGCTATAGACCATTGAGCAGGGCTGAAAGATCTACCGATATCTCTTTCCCATTTTAGCATTGGGGGTAGTTTAGTGAAAAGTGTTTTTGGCATCTAAAAGGCTGTAAAATAGTGATATACCTTCAGTATTATTTGAATTACTTGATAGGTAATTCCAGTTTTTTTGTGAACATAGATCTGTAGCCGTGGGTTACGTATTAGACAGTGAGTTATTTGGATGTACTTAAAATAGTCCTTGGGAGGGATGGAGAATTCCTTTCTTAGCTCAGCAAATGATTTAAGCAAATCCTTAAAGTATAAATCTGAAAGGTGAGTGATACCCTGATTTTGCCGGTTTTGAGTAGAAAAACCCGGGATTAATCGAGGTATGACAGATAATAGTACCAGAATTTTGTAGGGTTTGTCACCTTTGTAGGCCCTAGATATGCAGTAATTAAATGCTGCCACCAAGGCATAGATAGTAGGAGAGATTTGCGGTTGTGGATTGAAAAGTGGGTGTTGTTTAGTAGCCAGACACATAGGTCATGGCCTGGGATTTGGTTAGATTTCATATCTCTCCAAGGACAGACTGCGTTGCTTGTAAACCAGAGTTTGAGTTTTGATAGGATGGAGGCATAATAGTAATCTCTGAAGTTATTGTATCCTTCTCCCCCTGCTAATCTATGTTTTGTTAGATTGGCTCTAGCGCTCCTGGATTTGAAATTTTTTCATACAAATTTACTTGGTATGCTTTCTAAAGATTCAAAGTAGGATAAAGGTACCGGAATGGGAAGGCATCTAAAAGTATAAAGAAGCTACAATAATTTAAGCATCTTAAGAGCAGCCAGCCTGCCTGACCACGTAAAGTGGGATTTGGAGATATTTTCGAGATCCTTAGGGAGGTTGTTAGGAATGGAATATAATTAGCTCAAAATAAGGAGGATACTTTTTGGGTTAGATTGATTCCTAAGTAAAATATTGAATTTTCGGCCCATATGTATGGATGTTGCTTGGAGAGGACTTTTGTTCAGATGAGATTCTGAATGACTTAGTGGCATTAACCTTATAATAGGATACTTGGCTAAATGTTTCAAGGGTATTCCATAAGCCCCATACACACGGTCGGACTTTTTCATGGATTCTGTCCGATCGGACAATGTTGTTGAAAAATCAGACCGTGTGTATGCACCATCCGACAGTGTACGTCGGTTTGTCCGACGGACAAAGTCTTATCTCCTGCTGGAAAGATTTGCCGACAACACGGTCCGATCACACCAAATCCGATCGTGTGTACGGTTGTCCGACCGGACAAAGTGCTACGCATTCTCAGATCACATTACAAGACCAAAGCTATTGGCTACTAGCCTCTACGTAGTCCCGTCGTAGGCAACAATCGTCACCGCGTTCAGAATGATCGGATTTTCCGACAACTTTGTCTGACCGTGTGTACGCAAAACCAACATCAGACAAAGTATGACGGACATGGTCCGACGGACCTGGTCCGCGGATTGTCCGACCGTGTGTATGGGGCTTTACTGTGGCCAGGGAAGAGCTGGGATTGGCTAAAATGAGAATTACATTGTCAGCGAATAAATTTATGTTATGTTCTCATGGTCCAAGTACTAGACCTTTATTTTCCTGCATAGATCTTACTTTTTACACTAGTGTTTCCATCATTAGGTTAAATATCAGGGGTGAAAGGGGACACCCTTGTCTCATTCCATTTGTGATGCTAAAGGTTGTGGATAAAATAGAGGAGCAATAAACGTGAGCTGAGGGGCAAGAGTATAGTGCTAATATTGCCGATAGGATGTGGCCCTGAAAACCAAATTTCCTCAATGCCTGGTTTAGGTAACCCCAATTAACCCTATTGAATGCCTTCTCTGCATGCAAAGATAGAAGCAGGGAAGGCACTGCACAGGATTCAGCATGATGGATAATGTTTATCATCCTCCAGGTGGCATTAGAGGTTTGACGACCATTTTTAAATCCTGATTGATCAGGGTGAATCGGTTTCGGAAGTAGATCAAATAATCTGTTGGCTATCACCTTAGCATACAACTTAGTGTCATGGTTAAGGAGAATGATTGGACAAAAGTTTTGGGGGGTAGTAGGTTCTTTAACTGGCTTCGGCAAGGTAATGACTAAAGCTTTCATCATTTCCAGAGGGAAGGAGGCAGAAGAGGCAGCAGCGTTTAACATAGGAGTGATGTGGTCAGTGATCAGGTCTTTGAACTGTTTGTAATATTCCCCCAAAAACCATCTGGTCCGGGAGCTTTGTTGTTAGAAATAGGGCAAGCCATTGATTCCTTACCTAATGGTGTGAATGGGGCGTTGAGGGTAGACAGTTGGGCATCAGTTAGCTTGAGATGCTGAACAGAATCTAAAAACACCTGAATAGATGAATTGTCTGGTTGAGCTGTAGAAATGTCGTCTTTCAGGTTATAAAGATTGTTGTAGAATACACTGAATGCATTTGCGATAGCGTGTGAGTTGGTTAGTTTTTGTATAGAGGTAGGGTGATAGAGAAAAGGGATATGAGTTTTGGGTTGGTGCCCTTTTATCTGATGGGCCAGTAGTTTCCCTGCTTTATTACCACATGCATATGATTGCATTTTTAAACACTTTTGGTTTTTATCAAAATGTTCTAAAAGGAGTTAGCGAAGTTCAAGCCGCAGTTTAAGAATTTTGGATTTGAGTTCTGTAGTGGGGCTTTGTTTATTGAGGGAATCTGTGGTCTGAATTTCATCTAAAACCTTGTCAATGCGCTGCCTCCTCTGCCTTTTAACCCCGAGCCCCCATCTGTATAAAGAGACCTTGCAAAAAAGCTTTGTGCACAGCCCATACCGTGTGAGGGTTCTTTACAGAGCCTGTATTACGTGCAAAAAAGTCTAAGTAGGATTTGGTTTGCAAAATGCAGGTGTTCATTCTCCAAAGACTGGCTGGAGATGTTTTAGCGTTATCCTAGATGGGGATGCATATTGGAGAATGGTCCGACCAGGAGGTAGGTAGAATGGATGCGGCAGGATTTGAAAAACGTGTAGTCACGTTCTTCCATGTGTTGACACATCGTACATCGCAAATTAGATAACAAGAGTTTTAAAGCAGGATTGCCCCGTTTAGGAAGAGATGTGGAGTCCATGTGGGGGTCCGGGGTGATGTTGAAGTCGCTGCACCACACCACTGCAGCTTGTTGAACAGCAAGAACTTTTTTGTGTAATTTGCAGATAAATCTCAGTTGGTGGATGTTGGGAGCATAAACGGATACGATGGTGTATTGGGAATTGATGATAGTTCCTACCACTATAAGGTAGCGCCCTTCTGGATCCTTAATACATAAGTGCAGTTGAAAGGGGATAGAGTTCTTAATGGCTATAAAGGTGCCTTTCTTTTTATGCTGGGCATTAGCCATAAAAATGTTAGGAAAGTTTCTGTTATTACAGGGAGGAGGATTAGATGTGCAGAAATGATTTTCTTGGGCATTGATGATATCACATTTGGTTTGTGCTGCTAACTTCCAAAGGGATGATCTCTTAGCCCGGTGATTTAGACCATTAGCATTGATCGACAGGATCTTTATGGTCATGTTGAAGTATCAGCGGTAGCGGGAAGAAGATAAAAGATTGTGGTTTGTGACTGTTCTTGACTCTTGCACAGAAGAGATACCCTGGGTTATTGGATCGTAGAGGTACGGCTATATAACTTGTGTCAGCGATGTTCTATAGGTGTAAAACTTCAAATGGTAACGTTTAGCAACCTGATGCAGTCTCTATAATAAACTGGTAAGTAGTGAACATAAGAAAAAAAAAGAAACAAAACTCGCTCTAGGTCAACACCTAGATATCACTTCCTGTGGGCAGGCACAACCGGTGCCAAGGAATGCAAGGTTGGGGGTAAAGAGTTCACAAGATCGAGTGTGGGCAAGCAAAACGTTGGGCCGCTTTATGCGGACATTCCTGCGTCTGCTAATTATTTTGACAGGTTCTATTGGATCTCTGTGGTAATGGGGGAGTTTGTCAGTCCCTTTCAGTACTTTGATCCATGGGGATTGCATCAGATGTATAAGGAATAATGCCCCATTCCTGTAAGAGACATAGCCCATTTTGAACTGAGGTCACCATGTGCTTTGAGCCGTTATAAGTGACGGAAATGTTGGCTGGAGCTACCCATGGTACTGGATGTGATTGTTGCATAGCGCCCTGGTGATGGTGTTGAGTTGTCTGCAGTGGCTTAGTGTGTGCTGGGATAGGTCCGTAATGATTTGTAGTTGGCCATAGGGGTTCCTAATGCTCTTTGTTTTCTGCATAAATTGCTTCTTAACATGAAAGAAATTAATACGAAGAATCACATCTCTAGGCACTGCCTCGGAAAGAAATGTAGGTTTAGGTAACCTGTGGATGCGGTCAATGACCAGCTCAATATTTTTTGTTTCAGATAGAACAGCTTTAATTAGGCTTTTGGTGTATATGGATAGGTCTGAGGTCCGTACTGATTCCGGTATGCCACGGATTTTGATGTTATTGTGATGCGACCTAACCTCTAAATCCACTATTTTATCTTTTAACCATTTATTGCCATGAGCCTGATCCTCTTGAGTGTCAATGATGTCATTCAAAGTGTGAGTAAAGTCTCCTATGTTAGCTTTAATGTGGAAGACTCTATCCTCTAGAACCTCTATGTTGTGAAAAGGAGCTGCGCTAAAGATTAAAAAATAAAAAAAAATACTAAATATGGGCTAAATGTTATTTCGCCCAGATAACTATACGTTTCACGTGAAAAAGTGTCAAAAAGGAAGTCTGCATGCCATCAGACTATTATAAAAATGAATAAATAAAAGCCCGGCTGAGCTTGCCTATTTGTGTGAAGGTAAAATTAAATGTGCAAAGTGGGTATCCACTGTTTAGTGAGATCAAAGGACGACCTATAAAGCATAAATTAAAAAGCTAGTGAAAAATAAGTAAACACCCTGCTGAGCAATCAATTATATATGATACCTGTTATCAACTGTTTATATATCATATACTGTATATGGTGTACAAATAATAACCCAAACTGTAACCAGTGAGCCTTGGTGTAAATAGTCCAAAATAAAGGATGATATTTAAATTTAATAATAACAAAAAAGAAGAATAGAAACACCCTACAGGGCGTTCGGGACAATATTATACCTGTTGTTGACTATTGAAAAATAAACGCCAACTTGATACTATAACTTTAGAGTTAAGTGCAAGCTATAACCTGGAATATAGCTAATATACATTATGTGACAATAAAGCTAAATAAGGAAAAACAATAATAATGAAAACAATAAACACCCTACAGAGCCTAAAAATTGCAATGGTGACCGGATAAGTGTATAATCTCCTGGGGGTGTGAGAAAAACGATCTCCCAGAGAAATATAGTCAATCACAAACAATATATATAAATGTGCGTCTTGATATGCACAATGTAGCAAACAAGTTCCGTGCTTTTAACAGTCTATGTGAAGACTCCCAAATTCTTGAAGTGAAAGTGACTTATATGACACCAAGAAAAGATGTGAAGACCTCCACCATAGGACAAACTTGTCTCCTTACCGGAACTATATGGTCCCTTTTTAGGGGGACCTTTCGCGCAAGTGGCTCTCAACCCTAGCCAGGGGTATACTGGGGGGAACGTCCGATATCCAACCAATCAGAATGACTTATCCAGAATGGCTCCCAACCAGGGTCCTTCTCTGATGTCAGCTCGGGATCAGGCTCGGTGGCCGAATTGCAGTTGGAACCAGAGGGGATTAAAGAGAGCTCACATAGTGTGAAATCCAACGATATTTTATTGTATAAAAATAAGTAAACACTTACAGTGTAGCAAAATTAGATAGGCATGAAGCGAGCCGGCCGGTCTCGCAAATACAGCCCGTGGTATGGGATCACGTCTTACAGCGGTAGCGTCAGGACGTAGCTCCTCCTCCCTACGCGTTTCGTCATCAACGGACGTCGTCACGGGGCACGGGCTGCGTCATGACGCACCGCATTATATACAGACACTAATCAAGCCTCAGTGTGAATCTCAGACTAGGGAACAGCGTCCGCCATTTTGGAAGAGGGAAAAAAACACTCTAAACCACATATGGACTGAGGGATCAGTTAGTAATAAATTTATTCCAACCAGTAGTAGGGGCAAGTGATCACCGCCATATCTGACTGGAACAAAGCGTTAATAGCAGATTCACATTTGGTGAAAGACATGAATCAAATTGGAAAAAATATATAAAAATAATGATAAAAAACGTATATTGAAAAAAACGTATATTGAAAAAAAGATTGTGTATTTAACCTTGCCAGAGAGGTTTTATAAGACATAATTCTATGGCAGGGACTGCTCAGAGTTACAGAACTCAAAAGTCCAATGCGATATATTAACCCTTTGCGGAGTGAGGAAAAGTTGTCTATTTAACAAGGTGAATACATATTGATAGACAAAACTCCATTATAGACTGGAAAAATACAAAAATATAGAAAAAAATATATAAAAAATAAAATACAATAAAGCTTGGACTTTAGAAGAGGTAAATATATGTTTATGAACAGAGCTCCATTATGAACTGAAAAAATTAAATTAAAATATGGAATCATAAAAATATTACGCTCAATACAGAAAATTTTACTCGTCAGTAAATGAGACTCGAAGTAAAAAATTAAAATTAAAAATTAAAAATTGAAATAAAAATGGAAAATATGCGAGTTTGCCATTAATAAAGGTATGAATGAGACTCATTTTTTAGCAGGCTGTATAGTTAAGGTAGAGAACGGTCAGGATGGACTGTTCTTACTGTCAGAGATCCACATTAATGGCCAGACATATCAGGGTGACAATACCAAATATAATACTGCATAGGCATAAATTACATTCTGATAGGATAATAGAACAAACCTGCATTTTGGGAGTATATAAGCTCATATATTAACAGAACCCAATATAATAGTGGGACAAACCGACATCAATATAATATATAAGCACATATGTCGAAAATAACAAACAAGAGAGAAACCCAATACTATCAAGACCTCCCATACACAAGATGTTATTATTAGGTGGACAGCTTGAAAGTAAGCTTCTATGAATTATCTATGAAGCAATTAATATCAACATCTATGTTGAGTCCGAACGGTGTGTAACTTTTGAGTTTGTGGACCCATGCCATTTCTAGTTTTGAAATACTATTCACCATATTACTCCCTCGCCAGTGTGGCTTAAATTTATCGATGCCCAAAAATATGGTGTTATTGGGATCCCTGTTATGAACTCGAAGGTAGTGCTTAGACACTGAGTGCTTTGTGAAGCCACGACGTATGTTATTGATGTGCTCGTTCAATCTGACCTGTAATGGTCTTTTGGTCCGGCCCACATACTGGAGCCCACACGGGCATTGGAGCATGTAGACCACTCCAACTGTGGAGCATGTGATGAACGGCTCTATGTCATACTTTTGGGAAGTACAAGTGGAAACAAATGATGTAGTTTTTCTGGCCTTTATTTTATTAAGTGTGCAAACTTGGCAGCGTCTACATTGATGGTAACCTTTAAGCGTCGGGAAAAAACCAGTCTGAGAGAGAGGAGGATTCAGAATGTTGGGAGCTATCTTATCCTTCAGGGAGGGAACTCCTCTGAAAACAACCTGAGGTTTTTCAGGAAGGATAGCCCCCAAAATTCTGTCACTCCGTAGAATGTGCCAATGTTTCCCAATGATATGTTTAACATTAGCATGTTGGCAAGAAAAACTGGTGATAAAGGGGTTACGGAATGAATCATTTTTCTGACCTGGCGGCTTTTCTGTTAGTAGTGCATTCCGATCAGTCTTGTCCACTAAGGCAAGGGTGTCAGTAAGGAATTCTGATGTGTAACCCTTATCTTTAAACCGTGAGGTGAGAACAGATGATTGAACTAAAAAGGTGTCATGATCAGTACAATTACGTTTTAGACGAAGGTATTGGCTCTTTGGGACTGATTTCAACCACGACATGTGATGGCAGCTGTCTTGTGGGATAAAGGAGTTGCGATCAGTGGGTTTAAAGTAAGTTGATGTCTTAAAGGAACCATTAACAATGGATATGGAGAGATCTAAAAAATGTATAGATTCCTGGCTGGCCTCATAACTGAGGTGTATCCCTCTGTTGTTGTTATTGAGGTAGCACATAAATTCAGATAGTTCTGATTCTCCACCCTTCCATAGGAGGAGGATGTCGTCTATGTAGCGTGCCCACAAGACTATTTGGGGTCTTGGCTGGGCATAGACGACATCCTCCTCCCATTTGGCCATATAGAGATTCGCCAGGCTGGGAGCATATTTTGCTCCCATGGCGACACCCCTATCTTGTCTGTAGTATTGCCCATCGAACCAAAAGAAATTGTGCCCTGCGGCAAACTCTAATAGTTCCATGATATAATTAATCTGTATATGGGGCAATTTAGAATTTTTTTGCAAGTAATATGACACAGCCTCTAAACCCAATTGGTGTGGGATTATCGTGTAGAGGGAGGTCATGTCTGCAGTTATCAACCATAATCCTTCACATGGTGTTATGGTGGAGAGGAGATTGATGACATGTCTGGTATCTTTTGTGTAAGATGGCATTAATTGCACCAAGGGCTGTAAGAAAAAATCTATATACTTGCCCACCCGGGAGGTAACAGAGTCGATCCCACTCACTATGGGACGTCCCGGGGGGCAAGTCTGATTCTTGTGCACCTTGGGCAAATAGTAGATAATGGGTATCCTCGGTGTCTTCGGGATCAGAAAAAGGCTCTCCTTTTTATTTAGTACCTTTAAATCCAATCCCTTAACAACCAATTCCTCCAAAATCTTCCTATATCTGGTGTTAGGATTAGATGGCAATAAGACGTAAGTGGCTTCATCAGCCAGAATGCGCCTCATTTCCTGTAAATAGTCATCTTTATTTAGGATGACTATGCCGCCCCCCTTGTCGGCGGGGCGGATCACTAGATTATTGTTGGAGCATAAGGTGTCGATACCCAAATCGATATCCTTTTTATTTCTGAATACCTTAATCTTCATCTCATCTAGGTCTTTAAGGGCTAGATCCCTAAAGACTTTCAATGAAGGGGGCAGATGGCCTGGGGGATTGAATAAGGAGGCGTTTCTTAATCCTGAATGTACGTAACCTCTGGTTGCCAACACAGATGGATTGTATGGGTTTGAGGCCATGTACCTCTGTATGTTGAGTTTTCGGACGTATTTATGAATGTCCATGTAAGTTTGGAACTTACTTATGTTGCGTGGTGGTGCATATTTTAGGCCTTTGTCTAAAACTATTAGTTCAGGTTCGGTTAAGGTGTGGGAGCTCAGGTTGTATATGCCAGTATTGGTTATGTTCGTGGTCTTTTGGGACTTAGAGCGCCTCCCCCCTCGAGTTCCTCTCTTAGTTCGACTACTCTTTTTACCCCTTGGTTTGGCCTGGGAAAACCCCAATGTTGATCTGTGGTATTTCCCACTTGGTTTATTCTGGCATCTCCTCGCCCGATTGAAGGGTATTCACCTTGGTTTCTATCTGTGTACCCTGTGATGGAATTGGATTGAAAAAATTCCCTAGATGTCTCCAGGTCCCTTAGGGGTAAATAGCTATTCTGTGTATTAATATTGTAGTCATGTTGGTAATCACTATTATAGTGTATAATTGAAGGGTCTCCATATGATTCAGGTTGACTATATGTGTTATATTCTGTATAGTTTGAATATGTTGGGTCATGATTAGCCCCTATTGGACCCATCTGTTGATTGCTATACTGACCTCTATGTACATATTGAGCACCAGGGTCGGTATTGCCACCTCGACCGCGTGTGGGATATTGGCCGCGCGCACGACCCCGGCCCCGAGAGCGTTGTGGTCTGAAGTTGTTATACTGGCCGCTAGTGCCTCTTTGGGATGGGGGGGGTATTGGGTGGTAATATTGAGTTGCTTGGCCTCTGTTGTTCTGATTAGAATGAACTTGGCGTTTGAGGCCAGTTCCAAGGGTGGCCCCTGTGAGCTGCCTCTAGGAGATCCTCCCTTTCCCACGTGTGAATCTTGGTTCCCACTAGGCTGAATGGAGGGCTTTCCTGTAGATGGATAACCTGCCTGAGGGGTGGTATCCATATCCCTACTGTCATTGCCCTGTTCTGCCAGCAGTTTTCTTTGCCACTCAAAGACCGATTGTGAGGCATAGTCTGTAACATCTCTGTTGTATTTTTTCTTTTTTTTGATTTTTTGTTCTCTTTCCTCTTTTTCTAATGTTTTGAGTAGGCCTGCCGACCTTCCTAAATACTCTTCCTTGCCTTTAAAGGGAATCATTTTTTCTTTAATAAGTTTAACCTCTTCATCTAGTCTGGCAAGTTTACTAGATTTGCGTTCAATCAAGAACCGTAAGAGGCTGAGACCAGCCTCATTGAAATGTTTGTACCACCCTTCTAGGTCCGTCTCTCCCTTTTGGGGGCTTACATCCCACCTTAAGCTTCGTGGTACCATATGATGTTTTACATACGTTTCTAAAAACGCTACGTCCCACTGAGTATGTATCTCAGAAATGGTGAGATTTTTGAGCCTCAAGAAGAGGCTCACTGGTTACAGTTTGGGTTATTATTTGTACACCATATACAGTATATGATATATAAACAGTTGATAACAGGTATCATATATAATTGATTGCTCAGCAGGGTGTTTACTTATTTTTCATTAGCTTTTTAATTTATGCTTTATAGGTCGTCCTTTGATCTCACTAACTAGTGGATACCCACTTTGCACATCTAATTTCACCTTCACACAAATAGGCAAGCTCAGCCGGGCTTTTATTTATCCATTTTTATAATAGTCTGATGGCATGCAGACTTCCTTTTTGACACCCTTTCACGTGAAACGTAAAGTTATCTGGGCGAAATAATATTCAGCCCATATTTAGTATTTTATTTTATTTTTCAATCTTTAGCGCAGCTCCTTTTCACAGCCATTTTGTCTTTGTAGTATAACAATTTGAGCAGCAGCTTTAATTCATTAGGATAGCGCAACTTTTCTCCTTACAATTTACTATTCCTTATACCTATCAGTTGCAGCTTTCCTTCCAACCCCCACCACAACAGTAATGGATATCTTTGACTTTCGGGCTACCAGGGTAGTCAACATTGATGGGGTATTTGAGCCTTTCAGGGAGGGCGAGGGCGACCTCGGAGGTCTCTTCTTGAGGCTCAAAAATCTCACCATTTCTGAGAGATGTTGCAGATTATGCCTAAGCCCCCAAAAGGGAGAGACGGACCTAGAAGGGTGGTACAAACATTTCAATGAGGCTGGTCTCAGCCTCTTACGGTTCTTGATTGAACGCAAATCTAGTAAACTTGCCAGACTAGATGAAGAGGTTAAACTTATTAAAGAAAAAATGATTCCCTTTAAAGGCAAGGAAGAGTATTTAGGAAGGTCGGCAGGCCTACTCAAAACATTAGAAAAAGAGGAAAGAGAACAAAAAATCAAAAAAAAGAAAACTGCTGGCAGAACAGGGCACTGACAGTAGGGATATGGACACCACCCCTCAGGCAGGTTATCCATCTACAGGAAAGCCCTCCATTCAGCCTAGTGGGAACCAAGATTCACACGTGGGAAAGGGAGGATCTCCTAGAGGCAGCTCACAGGGGCCACCCATTGGAACTGGCCTCAAACGCCCAGTGCATTCCAATCAGAACAACAGAGGCCAAGCAACTCAATATTACCACCCAATGCCCCCCCCATCCCAAAGAGGCACTAGTGGCCAGTATAACAACTTCAGACCACAACGCTCTCGGGGCCGGGGTCGTGCGCGCGGCCAGTATCCCACACGCGGTCGAGGTGGCAATACCGACCCTGGTGCCCAATATGCACATAGAGGTCAGTATAGCAACCAACAGATGGGCCCAATAGGGGCTAATCATGACCCAACATATTCAAACTATACAGAATATAACACATATAGTCAACCTGAACCATATGGAGACTCTTCAATTATACACTATAATAGTGATTACCAACATGACTACAACATTAATACACAGAATAGCTATTTACCTTTAAGGGACCTGGAGACATCTAGGGAATTTTTTCAATCCAATTCCACCACAGGGTACACAGATAGAAACCAAGGCGATTATCCTTCAAACGGGCGAGGAGATGCCAGAATAAACCAAGTGGGAAATACCACAGATCAACATTGGGGTTTTCCCAGGCCAAACCAAGGGGTAAAAAGAGTAGTCGAACTAAGAGAGGAACTCGAGGGGGGAGGCGCTCTAAGTCCCAAAAGACCACGAACATAACCAATACTGGCATATACAACCTGAGCTCCCACACCTTAACCGAACCCGAACTAATTGTTTTAGACAAAGGCCTAAAATATGCACCACCACGTAACATAAGTAAGTTCCAAACTTACATGGACATTCATAAATACGTCCGAAAACTCAACATACAGAGGTACATGGCCTCAAACCCATACAATCCATCTGTGTCGGCAACCAGAGGTTACGTACATTCAGGATTAAGAAACGCCTCCTTATTCAATCCCCCAGGCCACCTGCCCCCTTCATTGAAAGTCTTTAGGGATCTAGCCCTTAAAGACCTAGATGAGATGAAGATTAAGGTATTCAGAAATAAAAAGGATATCGATTTGGGTATCGACACCTTATGCTCCAACAATAATCTAGTGATCCGCCCCGCCGACAAGGGGGGCGGCATAGTCATCCTAAATAAAGATGACTATTTACAGGAAATGAGGCGCATTCTGGCTGATGCAGCCACATACGTCTTATTGCCATCTAATCCTAACACCAGATATAGGAAGATTTTGGAGGAATTGGTTGTTAAGGGATTGGATTTAAAGGTACTAAATAAAAAGGAGAGCCTTTTTCTGATCCCGAAGACACCGAGGATACCCATTATCTACTATTTGCCCAAGGTGCACAAGAATCAGACTTGCCCCCCGGGACGTCCCATAGTGAGTGGGATCGACTCTGTTACCTCCCGGGTGGGCAAGTATATAGATTTTTTCTTACAGCCCTTGGTGCAATTAATGCCATCTTACACAAAAGATACCAGACATGTCATCAATCTCCTCTCCACCATAACACCATGTGAAGGATTATGGTTGATAACTGCAGACGTGACCTCCCTCTACACGATAATCCCACACCAATTGGGTTTAGAGGCTGTGTCATATTACTTGCAAAAAAATTCTAAATTGCCCCATATACAGATTAATTATATCATGGAACTATTAGAGTTTGCCGCAGGGCACAATTTCTTTTGGTTCGATGGGCAATACTACAGACAAGATAGGGGTGTCGCCATGGGAGCAAAATATGCTCCCAGCCTGGCGAATCTCTATATGGCCAAATGGGAGGAGGATGTCGTCTATGCCCAGCCAAGACCCCAAATAGTCTTGTGGGCACGCTACATAGACGACATCCTCCTCCTATGGAAGGGTGGAGAATCAGAACTATCTGAATTTATGTGCTACCTCAATAACAACAACAGAGGGATACACCTCAGTTATGAGGCCAGCCAGGAATCTATACATTTTTTAGATCTCTCCATATCCATTGTTAATGGTTCCTTTAAGACATCAACTTACTTTAAACCCACTGATCGCAACTCCTTTATCCCACAAGACAGCTGCCATCACATGTCGTGGTTGAAATCAGTCCCAAAGAGCCAATACCTTCGTCTAAAACGTAATTGTACTGATCATGACACCTTTTTAGTTCAATCATCTGTTCTCACCTCACGGTTTAAAGATAAGGGTTACACATCAGAATTTCTTACTGACACCCTTGCCTTAGTGGACAAGACTGATCGGAATGCACTACTAACAGAAAAGCCGCCAGGTCAGAAAAATGATTCATTCCGTAACCCCTTTATCACCAGTTTTTCTTGCCAACATGCTAATGTTAAACATATCATTGGAAAACATTGGCACATTCTACGGAGTGACAGAATTTTGGGGGCTATCCTTCCTAAAAAACCTCAGGTTGTTTTCAGAGGAGTTCCCTCCCTGAAGGATAAGATAGCTCCCAACATTCTGAATCCTCCTCTCTCTCAGACTGGTTTTTTCCCGACGCTTAAAGGTTACCATCAATGCAGACGTTGCCAAGTTTGCACACTTAATAAAATAAAGGCCAGAAAAACTACATCATTTGTTTCCACTTGTACTTCCCAAAAGTATGACATAGAGCCGTTCATCACATGCTCCACAGTTGGAGTGGTCTACATGCTCCAATGCCCGTGTGGGCTCCAGTATGTGGGCCGGACCAAAAGACCATTACAGGTCAGATTGAACGAGCACATCAATAACATACGTCGTGGCTTCACAAAGCACTCAGTGTCTAAGCACTACCTTCGAGTTCATAACAGGGATCCCAATAACACCATATTTTTGGGCATCGATAAATTTAAGCCACACTGGCGAGGGAGTAATATGGTGAATAGTATTTCAAAACTAGAAATGGCATGGGTCCACAAACTCAAAAGTTACACACCGTTCGGACTCAACATAGATGTTGATATTAATTGCTTCATAGATAATTCATAGAAGCTTACTTTCAAGCTGTCCACCTAATAATAACATCTTGTGTATGGGAGGTCTTGATAGTATTGGGTTTCTCTCTTGTTTGTTATTTTCGACATATGTGCTTATATATTATATTGATGTCGGTTTGTCCCACTATTATATTGGGTTCTGTTAATATATGAGCTTATATACTCCCAAAATGCAGGTTTGTTCTATTATCCTATCAGAATGTAATTTATGCCTATGCAGTATTATATTTGGTATTGTCACCCTGATATGTCTGGCCATTAATGTGGATCTCTGACAGTAAGAACAGTCCATCCTGACCGTTCTCTACCTTAACTATACAGCCTGCTAAAAAATGAGTCTCATTCATACCTTTATTAATGGCAAACTCGCATATTTTCCATTTTTATTTCAATTTTTAATTTTTAATTTTAATTTTTTACTTCGAGTCTCATTTACTGACGAGTAAAACTTTCTGTATTGAGCGTAATATTTTTATGATTCCATATTTTAATTTTTTCAGTTCATAATGGAGCTCTGTTCATAAACATATATTTATCTCTTCTAAAGTTCAAGCTTTATTGCATTTTATTTTTTATATATTTTTTTGTATTTTTTTTTTTATATATTTTTTTCTATATTTTTGTATTTTTCCAGTCTATAATGGAGCTCTGTCTATCAATGTGTATTCACCTTGTTAAATAGACAATTTTTCCTCACTCCGCAAAGGGTTAATATATCGCATTGGACTTTTGAGTTCTGTAACTCTGAGCAGTCCCTGCCATTGAATTATGTCTTAAAAAACCTCTCTGGCAGGGTTAACTGCACAACCTTTTTTTCAATATACGTTTTTTTCAATATACGTTTTTTATCATTATTTTTATTATATTTTTTCCAATTCGGCTTATGTCTTTCACTAAATGTGAATCTGCCATGAATGCTTTGTTCCAGTTAGATATGGTGGTGATCACTTGCCCCTACTACTGGTTGGAATAAATGTATTACTAACTGATCCCTCAGTCCATATGTGGTTTAGAGTGTTTTTTCCCTCTTCCAAAATGGCGGACGCTGTTCCCTAGTCTGAGATTCACACTGAGGCTTGATTAGTGTCTGTATATAATGCGGTGCGTCATGACGCAGCCCGTGCCCCGTGACGACGTCCGTTGATGACGAAACGCGTAGGGAGGAGGAGCTACGTCCTGACGCTACCGCTGTAAGACGTGATCCCATACCACGGGCTGTATTTGCGAGACCGGCCGGCTCGCTTCATGCCTATCTAATTTTGCTACACTGTAAGTGTTTTACTTATTTTTATACAATAAAATATCGTTGGATTTCACACTATGTGAGCTCTCTTTAATCCCCTCTGGTTCCAACTGCAATTTGGCCACCGAGCCTGATCCTGAGCTGACATCAGAGAAGGACCCTGGTTGGGAGCCATTCTGGATAAGTCATTCTGATTGGTTGGATATCGGACGTTCCCCCCAGTATACCCCTGGCTAGGGTTGAGAGCCACTTGCGCGAAAGGTCCCCCTAAAAAGGGACCATATAGTTCCGGTAAGGAGACAAGTTTGTCCTATGGTGGAGGTCTTCACATCTTTTCTTGGTGTCATATAAGTCACTTTCACTTCAAGAATTTGGGAGTCTTCACACAGACTGTTAAAAACACGGAACTTGTTTGCTACATTGTGCATATCAAGACGCACATTTATATATATTGTTTGTGATTGACTATATTTCTCTGGGAGATCGTTTTTCTCACACCCCCAGGAGATTATACACTTATCCGGTCACCATTGCAATTTTTAGGCTCTGTAGGGTGTTTATTGTTTTCATTATTATTGTTTTTCCTTATTTAGCTTTATTGTCACTTAATGTTCACTAGCTATATTCCAGGTTATAGCTTGCACTTAACTCTAAAGTTATAGTATTAAGTTGGCATTTATTTTTCAATAGTCAACAACAGGTATAACATTGTTCCGAACGCCCTGTAGGGTGTTTACTATTCTTCATTTTTTGATATTATTAAGTTTAAATATCATCCTTTATTTTGGACTATTTACACCAAGGCTCACTGGTTACAGTTTGGGTTATAATTTGCACACCATATACAATATATGATATATAAACAGTCGATAACAGGTATCATATATAATTGATTGCTCAGCAGGGTGTTTACTTATTTTTCACTAGCTTTTTAATTTATGCTTTATAGGTCGTCCTTTGATCTCACTAACTAGTGGATACCCACTTTGCACATTTAACTTTACTTCCACACAAATAGGACAAGCTCAGCCGGGCTTTTATTTATTCATTTTTATAATAGTCTGATGGCATGCAGACTTCCTTTTTGACACTTTTTCACGTGAAACGTATAGTTATCTGGGCGAAATAACATTTAGCCCATATTTAGTATTTTATTTTTTTTTCAATCTTTAGCGCAGCTCCTTTTCACAGCCATTTTGTCTTTGTAGTATAACAATTTGAGCAGCAGCTTTAATTCATTAGGATAGCGCAACTTTTCTCCTTACTGTATTTGGTATTTAATCCATTAGATGGTGTGACAGCTCACATCCCATACAATAGGGTTGCACCTGGGTGGAATCTGCGGCAGTTTTCTATATGGAAAACTGCTGTATTCCCTCTGTTAATTAGGGGCAGACCTGCACTAGTTTCTATTTTACTCTGAAAAAGAAACTGGTGCAGATGGCACATATAGGCTTGAAACAGGTCTATCTGCTCTGTTAATATGATGCACTCCACTTCTGACAGTTTCTTTTGTTATTATAATGGTGCAGGAAGCTTAGTTAATTCCCCGGATAGAGAGCACATTCTGAGACACCTTAAATTATATTAGCTTCAGATTGTAGAAGTATCTGTACAGCAAAGAGGGAGGTGTGATGGAGCCAAAAACACATACAGGCATTAGTCATTATACTTGCTTGAAAACACCTGTTCTTTTGTTGATGTTGTAACTATTAAAAAAAAAATGTCTGCAAATGAGGGATAGGTGGTAGTTCAACATGTCCACCATCTTCACATAGATGAGACATATTTTTTTATCCTTTCAGCCTCAGTTTTATATCTTTCAAGTACTTCTAAATTATGAGTGAGAATCCCTCCAGTCAGTTATATGTGACTGCAAGAGTATATATATATTATTATTTCTGCTGGGAAAAACACAGCCCTCCACTGTTCAGCATTTCCATTGTAATAAAATCAAACAGCACAAAAGAAAACAGAAAAAGGATTTACTGTGCATTCCGAGCCTCCAATCTTTCTAAGTCAATGAACAAGACTGATAGACTCCTGCAATGTAATGGAAGACGTCACTAACTCAGTTGATAAAAGGACGTCTAGAGGGCAGTCATATGCAAAAAAACACCTTAAAAAGACAGGGAGAAAGGCTACATTTTTATTGTATGTTAATTTAATGTATAGAAAGTATATATACATATCAGTTGTGCTCATAAGTTTACACACCCTGGCAGAATTTATGATTTCTTGGCCATTTTTCAGAGAATATGAATGAGAACACAAAAACATTTCTTTCACTGATGGTTAGTGTTTGGCTGAAGCCATTTATTACCAATCAACTGTGTTTACTCTTATTAAATCATAATGACAACACAAAAAATTACCCTGATCGAAAGTTTACATACCCCAGTTCTTAATACCGTGTATTGCCCCCTTTAACAGCAATGACAGCTTGAAGTCTTTTGTGGTATTTGTGGATGAGGCTCTTTATCTTCTCAGATGGTAAAGCTGCCCATTCCTCTTGGCAAAAAGCCTCCAGTTTCTGTAAATTCTTGGGCTGTCTTGCATGAACTGCACGTTTTGAGATCTCCCCAGAGTTGCTCAATGATATTGAGGTCAGGAGACTGAGATGGCCACTCCAGAACCATTACTACTATAAAAAATAAATACAAATTCCAGTATATAGCCATACTTTTGTATACGTTATAACTTTCACACAAACCACTCAATATACACTTATTGGGATTTTTATTTATACTAAAGACATGTAGCCAAATTTTATCATTTTTTAATAGCTATGTTTTATAGCAGAAAGTAAAAAAATATTGTTTTTTTTTCCCCAAAATATTCTGCCTTTTTTTGTTTATGTAATATAAAAAACCCAGAGGTGGCTCTGAGAGCCAGAGGTCCAGATACACTACCCCCCCCCCCCCGCGACATCATTTGCTGTCTGCAAAACTTTGCCCTCAAGGAGGACATCATGTTCAGGGCACGCAGGAACGAGCAAATTGTTTTTAATGGAGAGACCATTAAACTTTTTCAGGACCTTTCACAGATAACTTTAAAAAATTGCAGGGCTCTGCGACCGCTCCTGGATAAGTTGAGGGAGAAAGACTTGCGCTACACATGTCGCTTCCCCTTCGCCCTGCTAGTTACGCACAATGGCAGACAACACACCCTCTGCACGCCGGATGATCTCCCAGAGTTTTGCTCCGCTCTCAAAGTGGAACCTGTCGAACTACCAGAATGGTATCAGGAATTCACCATTCCTCCCAGGGATCGGAGCCCGCACCATTCCCCATTAACGTCGCCTGAAAAACACCACTCAAAAAAACAAAGACAAGGCCGTCTCAAAACACCCATGTCTGGTACACCTCGAAACCGACCACATTCCTCCAGGAATCTGATGGGAGATTAAAAGAAAAGCAGTACATTGATTGCGCAACTGAAGACTCGTAGACTCACCATCGCATGGAAATGTCACCACCACTATACTTGAAGGTACCGCCGATCACTAGACTGAGCCGAACCATAGCAATGATCGGTCTGTTAATTCGACCAAGACAGTGCTGTGCTGATTGAGATGCCCCTCACATCCCGGCAGTTATTGTTTGACAGGGCTATACTTATTCGACAGTCCATAACGATGGCACAGAGGTAGACTGACTTGCTTGGCATCCCATGGAGGAGTGCACACCACGGCAGCAACCTTCCCATACGTGGATGCACATATTACAACCCAGAACACTGATCCCAACTGCCTTCCACGTTTTCAAATCTATGTGGGTTTGGACTGGCAGTTCAGGTGAAGGCTTTATGCAAACAGTGTGATCGGCAGACACATGTAGCTATCGGTGACAGATCAATACGGTGAATCCAAACTAGGCCTAAATGTCTATTGACTCTTCCAGCTTGAATCCACACATACCAAAAATATGTAGAAGAATACGTATCGGCCTAAACTGAGGAAAAAAATAGTTTTTTTTAAAAAAAAATGGGATATTTATTATAGCAAAAAGTAAAAAATATTGTGTTTTTTTTTCAAAATTGTCGCTCTTCTTTTGTTTATAGCGCAAAAAATAAAAAACGCAGAGGTGATCAAATACCACCAAAAGAAAGCTCTATTTGTGGGAAAAAAAGGACGTCAATTTTGTTTGGGTGTAACGTCGCACGACCGCACAATTGTTAGTTAAAGCGACGCAGTGCCGAATCGCAAAAAGTGCTCTGGTAAGGAAGGGTAAAAAATGGCCCGGTGCTGAAGCGGTTAAGAAACTTAGTGCAAATATGACCATTATGCACGGATCATTAGCTTATATCGGGCCGCGACCTGACCGTTTCCAGGTTTATAGTAAAATTCTTTATATTGGTGTATTGACTTACTGGTATATTGAATCACTACCTTTTTTTTTTTTGCTTATACTGCCTTGCACTGGCTCACATTCTGTTGTGGGTGTGAGCTTAGTGTAAGAGTATAGGCTGTTCTCGCCAGGGGCTTTCCTAGACCCCCCAATAGTGCCTTGGGAGGGACTTATTTGGTCTCACTCATACGCACTAATTTTGACCCTCGGGGCGCATTATACGCCTAAAGAGGGAGTGACCTAAACTCTCCATATCTACTTATCTCTCATTTTCCTGCTCTCAGCTATTCTATTCTACTTTAACTTTTTCAAATTACACTAGTAATTTGAGTAACAAGATATTTTCGCTGCATCTTTAAAATATTTACTGACTTTTAAGTTATATTTTCAGAAGGTAAACACCATCTGTCTCTGAGTCCTCACCATGGCCTTCTCGGGATTGGGCGGCTGTCCTACAGTGATTTCCCACAACATCAAAGGTCTCAACATTCCTGTTGTTCTCTACTAAGGGAACTTAAGAAAGGTAGACCTAGTTTCGTCTTCCTTCGGGAGACACACTTCAAGACTAATCACGCACCTAAGCTTACTGATTCATACTTCATAGAAGCACACCATGCCACAAACGACTTGGCGAGATTGAAAGGCGTTTCGATCTTGGTAAGCAGAGAAGCCAAGTTTGAGTTATCAGAAAAACTGATAGACCCGGAGGGGAGATATATCTTCCTCAAAGGGTTGGAATTCTATTGACATTGGCTAATGCCTATTTTTCCAACTCTGCACGACTTACATTTTACCGTAAGCTGATAAATGAGTTAATGGGCTTTAGCACCGGCTGTTTGGTATGGGGGGGGGGGGGACTTTAATATCCCCCTCAATCCCACGGAAGACACTTCAACTGGGAAAACAGTACTCACATATAGAACCCTGAAAAAATTAAACAACTCCTGCATTCACTAAATTTAATAGACTCCTGGCGCCACTTGTATCCAGAAGACAAAGATTTCTCATTCTACTCAGTTCCCCATAACAGATACTCAAGGATAGACTACCTGTTCGTCACACAGAGGGACCTCCATTTGCTTACGGGAGCACACATAGGGCTGCAAACCATCTCTGACCATGCCCCAATCTCTATTGCTTTGAATCTTTCAGATCCACCTAACAATTGGAGACTGAACTCCTCTCTACTCACTGATCCAGAGCTATTTCCCAAGCTGACCTCTTCATTGTCAGAATTCTTTTCACATAATGTTAGCCCGGAGGCAGACGGTATGTATGGGAAGCCCATAAGTGCTAGGTTAGAGGGGAATTAATCCGCATGGGGGCACGCAAAAAAAGGAAAAGAGACAAAGTAATCTCAGATTTAGTTACTACAATACGATCCCTAGAGGCCCAACACAAGCACTCCCTCACGATCAGCTCGGCGGATTCCCTGTTAGAGGCCAGAAAATCCCTCAAACAGCTCATAGATACTAAGACCAGGAGATTTTTATTTTTTAAGAAGTAAATGTATTATGAACATGGAGATAAATCCGGGAAGATCCTAGCAAGGGCACTGAAGGTTCAATCCACTAGACACAATATAAAAGGGATTTTAAATAAAGGGGGGAAAATAGAGAGGCAGCTCAAATTGCACATCACTTTCATGAATATTACACCTCTTTATACAACCTCCCACAGTCACGTAAACCACCCGACATGCAGGCGAACAGATCACAGACGATAAAAGATTACTTGAAAGACGCTAACCTTCCCACCTTATCGGATACTGATGCCACACAACTGGAAGACTCGATAGATATAGCTGAGATCAGACTGGCTATTAAAGACTTAAAGTCTGGTAAAAGCCCAGGCCCAGATGGGTTTAGTGCTATATATTACAAGACATTCATTTACCTACTAACCACACCATTCAGGGATGCAATGAACTCCCTTTCCACCCAGAGACAAATTCCGACTGACTTTCTATCGGCCTACATCACTGTTCTGCCCAAAGAGGGCAAAGATCCAGTAAACTGCACTAGTTATAGGCCGATTTCTTTGCTGAATCTAGATGTCAAGCTCATGTCTAAAATTATAGCGAACAGACTGAAACCCCTACCCCTTGAACTTATTGGTCCAGACCAGGCTGGCTTCATGCCTGGCAGAGAGGCCAAAGACAATATTACAAAAGCCCTGAACCTGATTTATGCAGCCCATCAGCGAAAGATCGAAGGCTTTCTCCTGTCAACAGACGCGGAGAAGGCCTTCGATCGAGTAGCTTGGGACTATATGTTGGAGACGTGAAGACATGTGGGTCTAGGTGCTCATATGATGGCTTGGATATCGTGTCTCCACCAAAATCCCTCGGCCAGACTTAAAATGAATGGAACGCTTTCGGAGAGAGTCAACATTAAAAATGGGATGAGACAGGGCTGTCCCCTGTCACCCCTACTCTTCATTATTTCGCTGGAACCATTTATCAGGCATGTACTGGCAAATACATCCATTAAAGGATTCCAGATTAACAAACTGGGTCATAAAGTCGCTGCTTATGCCGACGACCTCTTGTTTTTTTTTTTTGACAGACCCGCTTGTTGCCATTCCTTCACTTATGAGAGAGTTTGAGGTGTATGGATACATATCCAACCTCAAAATTAATTATTCTAAGTCTGAGGCGATGAATGTATCACTAGGCACAGAAAGACTGTCCTCGGCGAAGCACAACAGTCCCTTTAAGTGGGATGACACAGCCATAAAATATCTGGTGGTTTGTTTGACCCCCCCGACTCCCATCAACCTTTGACAGAAATTTCCCCCCACTCCTTAAGATCATAAAAAAGGACCTACAGGTATGGCAACCAAAACACTTCTCGTGGTTTGGTAGGGCAGCCATTTGTAAAATTACTGTTATGCTAAAAGTTCTGTACCTCCTTCGCACCCTGCCGATTAGGCTACCACAGAGTTTCTTCAAAACACTCCATTCACTACAGATGAAATTCATCTCGGCGCACAAACCGCCCCGTTTAAAAGCCTCTCTTCTCACTAGATCCAAAGGTACTGGGGGTATGGGTATTCCCGATTTTAAATCCTACTATTATGCAACCCACGTGGCACGTATAATTAATTGGCACTGCCATCAACAATTCAAAGATTGGGTCTCAATAGAAAATGAGATGAGCACATTACCCCTCCAGTTCTCTCCCTAGATTCCGAAAGACAAATACCCACTGTCCATAAGAACACATCCTCTCATAGGTGTTACCCTTGAGATCTTCCACACATTAGCTAAAAACCCCAAATTCTCCACCCTGCTGGGCCCTCTCACCCCATTGCAGGAAAACCCAGACTTCCCACCAGGCATCAGGAATCACCTGTTAGAAGCAGGGGATTCTAGGATGCCCCTGCTTGCTTCACACTGCTTCTCTAAAAAAACTGATCAAGGATTTTGCCACACTCAAGTCAGATAGTAGGATCCCATTAATGCCCTTATGGTCATATTTTCAAATACGCAACTTTGTCAATGGAGCCATACGCAGGGCGCACTTTACAAGAGAACTTACTGAGTTTGGGGTGGTATGCTTGGAGGGAGAGCAGATGCAGAAAACTAAATCCCTTTCATACGCCTGGCTACAAGATATGAGGCCCCAGGAGGGTGATAGACTCAGAGAGAGATGGTCAGAGGAGTTGGGATTACAGGTAACTGATATCCAATGGGAATGGGCTTGTATTTTGTCTCACAAATGTTCCCCTTAGCACTCGTATGCAGGAAACAGCCTACAAGGTTTTGACCCACTGGTACGCTACACCCGAGAAAATCCACAGATGGTACCCACTAACATCAGACAAATGTTGGAGATGCACCAAGGAAAAGGGCACTTTGTTTCACAACTGTTGGCAATGTGAACTTTTGGTCCCATTCTGGACTAAGGTAATTGACACGATTTACCAAATCACGGAGACCAAGCTCAGGTTAGATGCAGCATGCTGCCTACTACACATATCTAATTTCTCTTTCAAGAAATCAAAAGCTCACTCTCAAGGCATTTAATCAATGCGGCTAATTCACTAATTCCACTTCACTGGAAATCGACAACTACTCCTACAATAAAAGATTGGCTTCACAAAGTGTCCTTCATTTGTGAGATGGAAGACACAGCGGCCCAATCTACTGAAAAGGTTGAACAATACCATAAGACTTGGTCTCCCTGGTTTGTATTTCGGTACTCGCAGAACTACGAAAACTTGCAAAAACAAATCTGACTTAATAATAGCCACTTGCTGGGCTTAACTGTGTATTGAGGTCACAGATATAGGCCTTGGCTCATAAGACATTTTCCCATCTTTCTCGCTTCGATGAGTGTTTGCGATCACTGAGGCGGTATCTTGAGTACTTCCCGGTAGGGCAGCAGAAATCTTCTTCTCTTTCTCTCACTTCACTATTCCTTCTTCACTAAACTTTCTCATGTTTCGCTTCTACATAAAACATATGGAACGTTTATTGACCAGGTGACTGATTCAGATGTACTATGCAAAAGGTCACAGTGTTTTGGATTGACTTTTATTCTGTTATCTGTGGTGACTTGAAATCACCCTAGTTGTAATTGCAAATGTTGGTAATAAGAGATAACTTTATACCTTTCTTTATCTTCTGGATATTTCATTGCAATTCTCTTAGCGTTGCAAGATTGTATGTTGATTATTTTCCATATGGACATGTAATGCCTTTTATTTTGCAAATAAACTTTAATGTTCAAAAAAAAATCTAATGCAACCAAAAGAAAGCTCTATTTGTGTGAAAAAAAATTATAATTTTATAATATAAAAAAATTATAATTTTTATAAAATTATAATTTGCGTACAAGATGGCATGATAGAGCAATTACCAGCTAAAGTAGCGCAGTGCTAAATAGTAAAACATGCTTTGGTCATGAAGGGGGTAAAACTTTCTGGAGCTCAAATGGTTAACCACTTTAAGACCAGCCTCGTTTTGGATTTTAGGTGTTTACTAGGTTTTTTTGCTAGAAAATTACTTAAAACCCCCAAACATTATATAGTTATTTTTTTTTCTAACACCCTAGAGAATAAAATGGCGGTCGTTGCAATACTTTTTTTTCACACCGTATTTGCGCAGCGGTCTTACAAGCGCACTTTTTTGGGGAAAAATTCACTCTTTTGAATAAAAAATTAGACAACAGTAAAGTTAGTCCAATTTTTTTATATATCGTAAAAGATAATGTTACGCAGAGTAAATTGATACCCAACATGTTACGCTTCCAAATTGCACCCGCTCGTGGAATGGCGTCAAACTTTTACCCTCAAAAATCTCCATAGGCGACATTTAAAAAAATTCTACAGGTTGCATGTTTTGCGTTACAGTGGAGGTCTAGGGCTATAATTATTGCTCTCGCTCTACCAATCACAGCAATACATCACGTGTGGTTTGACCACCGTTTTCATATGCGGGCGCTACTCACGTATGCGTTCGCTTCTGCATGCGAGCTCGTCGGGACGGACCGCTTTAAAAAAAAAAAAATGTTTTTCTTATTTATTTTACTTGGTTTTATTTATTTTTTCACTGTTTTAAAAAAAAAATATTGGGTCACTTTTATTCCTATTACAAGGAATGTAAACATCCCTTGTAATAGAAAAAAAGCATGACAGGTCCTCTTAAATATGAGATCTGGGGTCAAAAAGTCCTCAGATCTCATATTTAGACAAAAAAAAAAGTCATTTAAAAAATGTTCCTTTAAGACGTATGGGCGGAAATGACGTTTTGACGTCGCTTCTGCCCTGCTATGGTATAGAGATGGGTGGGGGGCCATCTTAGCCTCACTCATCTCCATACCCAGCAGATGAAAGAACCCAATTGGCTCCGCCGCTACCGATGGCGAGAGCGGCGGGAGGGGTGGGGATCTTGCGGTGAATCCGCAGCGGAGACCACCATTATCGTAAATACGACCGGCGCCTGAAGAGATGGATATCTCGGTTGTGGCAGCAGCTGCTGCTGTTACCGAGATATCCCTCTTCAAAAAAAGGGACGTACATCGTCGTGCGCTGGTCGTAAAGTGGTTAAAGTGGTATTAAACCCAAAAACAAAAAATTTAATTTATTGCAGCTTACTAGTACTAAGATGTGGTGGCTTTTTTTCCTTTATTTTCTCTTGGTGATCCGGCCAATATGTCTGTTATATTTCAACTTTCTTTCCAGACCAAGCTATCCAGCAAAAGTGGCAGAGGGTTGAGATAAACCATTTCCCACTGACACAGTTGCTTACATTTGCACGCTGTTTTTCCCCAAAAGGAAAAAAAAAAAAACTGTTTTTGGGTTTAACACCACTTTAAGACCAGTGCAGGATGTCCTTTTTTTTCTGGTTAGGAGCCCTACAAATTATGTGTTTGTTCTTTTTCCCAAAAAAGAGCCTAAAATAAAATAAATACTTAAGATATCCATATCTGACTTTGAAGCTGGCAACAATTACCTAGAAAGAAAGATAACAGTGCTTTTATCTGATATTAAAGTATTTCCTCTAATTTTCTTCCCTTATCTTGGCAGCAGCAAGACCTAAAGGTGCTTCAGATTAACCCCAAGTATTTTTGTGGCAAGCACGTTACCTAGTAATGTGGAATATTAGCGTGAACATTTTGAATGACACCTGAAATGATAAAATAATAGCAGTGGCATCTTTTCTGAAAACTGTCATTCAGGTAAGTTGCGGTGACTGTGATAAGTAATGCAAAAAGTAATAATTAAACATCGTATTACAGTCTCCTAGCTGCTTTTAAGGGAATCTTAATGAAGAAAAAACTGCTGGGTCTCCTGCAAGCTGGATTACATTCATAGGGCCTCGTTGTCGAAGATTAATTCAGAGCACAGCTGAAATAACTCAATTTCTTTCAAGCTCTATGCTTTGCGCATCTTGAAGGCTTATGCAATAAAGTGGATTAGGATGGGCCCAACACAAGTAAGCTGATATTTATCAATTATTTGCTTAGTTTAGCTAGCTGTGTGCTTAGGACTACATTTAGAGACATTGTCCTATGGCGCATTAGTGGCCATTCAAGTTAAAGAGTAACTCCACTTTTAATGAGAAAAAAGCATTCCCCTATGGGTGATCTATGTACATTGCAGGGATCTTAACCACTTCAGCCCCAGAAGGATTTACCCCCTTCCTGACCAGAGCGTTTTTTTGTGATTCGGGACTGCGTCGCTTTAACTGACAATTGCGCGGTCGTGCGGCGTGGCTCCGAAACAAAATTGACGTTTTTTTTTTCCCACAAATAGAGCTTTCTTTTGGTGGTATTTGATCACCTCTGCGGTTTTTATTTTTTGCACTATAAACAAAAAAAGAGCGTAAATTTTGAAAAAAACACATTATTTTTGACTTTTTGCTATAATAAATATCCCCCAAAAAATATATAAAAGAACATTTTTTTTCCTCAGTTTAGGCCGATACGTATTCTTCTTTTTTTGCGCAGAAGTTATATCGTTTACAAAATAGGGGATAGTTTTATGGCATTTTTATTAATACTTTTTTTTACTAGTAATGGCGGCGATCAGCGATTTTTATTGTGACTGCGACATTATGGCGGACACATCAGACATTTTTGACACATTTTTGGGACCATTGTCATTTATACAGCAATCAGTGCTATACAAATACACTGATTCCTGTGTAAATGACACTGGCAGTGAAGGGGTTAACCAGGGGGTGGCAGTGTAGGGTTTAAGTGTGTCCTAGGGGCATGTTACTAACTGTGGGGGCGTGGCTGTGTGTTAGTGATCACTGATCTCTGCTCCAATCACAGGGAGCAGAGATCAGTGTCACTTGTTGCTAGGCAGAACGGGAAGATGCTGTTTACTTCCGAATCTCCCCATTCAGCCTCCACGTGAGACGATCGCGGGTATCCCTGTGAAGATCGAGTCCGTGGGACCCGTGACCGGACTCACGGGGGTCCCGACCAGCGGTGCGCATGCAATAGCATGGCAGCATTTTTAAAGGGACGTACCTGTACGCCCTTATGCCTGTCCGTGCCATTCTGCCGACGTACATCTGTGTGCGCCAGTCGTGAACCGGTTAAACCTCTTCTTGAAATTTTGGCACAGAAATCTAGCAAATACCGCTGGTCTTTCCCTTTCTGTCTTCAGTTTCAGTTCAGGGACAAATCATATGGATTTACCAACTTTCAAGAAGGTGAACATTTGCTCCTCCATCTCGGATTTATCACTCAAGAGTTACCCCCTCAGCAAACAGCTGCCAAACCAAACTCTTCCAAGAGACCCCCTCCAAACAGCCCTCTGACTCCGCTGTGGAATAAGCAACTCTTGAAGAGACACCGAGACCCTCACCCCCAAGATGAGCAGTTATCCCCCACGCTCCTAACGGGATGTTCAAACCCTGCTCTTGGTCCGGATGGTTACCCCATTCGTTTGTGTAGTGGACTGCTCTACACAGACTTGGTCACCCGTTTACCTCAACGGACCAATGGTCTCATTTTGTTGGATCCCAATAGCCCACCTTGTGGCTAACTTGGGATACCACCCTATCCTTAAGTCTCTAGCCCCATCGGGCTCGTTGCTCACCCGCCAGGACTGTTCTTACACTGAATTGTTTTTGCCGGTTACCCTTTCTTAAATGTACTTTTGTTCCCTTCCCTTCCCCTTTTACTCCCCCCTCACCTTCCCTTCCCTTGCAGATTTCTCCATAACCTACTGTCAAGGTTTAATTGCCAGTTGTTTTTGTTAAATGTTCCTAACTTGATTACACCTCTTAGCTCCTTCCTTCCAGGGTCCCACAACATTGTCCTCCTTTACAGGGGGGCCTAGAGGCCGGAGCGGCCCTGCATGCCACTTCACCTCCTGTGAGGTAGAGGAGTTCCTCTCCTCTGGTGACACCAGGAAAGCAACCCCCACCAGGGTTGCCACTTTACCGATCTCACCCATATAGTAGGTCTCGGATTAAAACTTGGCTTGCCAGTCCTGTACCTCCATTACTTTGCTCTGTATTGTCCTGAACGCATTGTTTCTCTCCCCTTCTTTTCGTTCATTCTCTCTCTATTCCATGTCTTGTCACCCCTCATCTAACCTCTTGCACCTTACAGGAACCTTCACAGAAAGCTTCCTCCGAGCCATCCACATGGAATCCAAACTGTCCCAGGGTCTTGCTTGACGATCCCCGATCTCCAGTGGCTGAGGTAGCACCCCTCACATGTATTCGCTACCCCCTCCACGCGTTCATGGCTAACTCAACCCCTCATCAAATGACTCTCAGAATTCCTTTGCATAACACGCAGGGGCTTAACTCACAAATTAAGAGGCTATCCAAAGCTACCACTCCAGGGGCCTTGATATTGTCCTATTACAGGAGACCCATTTCTCCACCAGCTACTCCCCCTCCTTCCTCCACCGTAGCTTCCCCACCATTTAATTGGCAAATGCAGACTCCAAAAAAAGGGGAGTTGCCATCCTTTAATCCAAGCGGATTTCGTTCTTCGCATACACACACAGTCAGGGACACGGATGGTAGATATATTCTGATCAAAGGTCACATTGAAGGAGTAATGTACTCCATCATTTCATACTATGTCCCTAACCAAGGCCAAGCACACTTCTTTTCCTCTATCCTCTCATCCCTCTCCCCTCTACTGGAAGGCAGAGTAATTATAGAAGGCGACTCCAACATCACCTTTGACCACCTCCTTGACAAGTCAACCCACAACAGACCTCATCTTAAAAAAAAAACAAAAAAACGGTCTGAATGAGTTGGCATTCCTAGGCTCTGACATCCACTCATCAAGGCATGTTAATTGTTGCATGACTCCTCACAAGAGTCAGCCTATTTCTTGTATCGGGGCTGGGGGCTACCTGCAGACAGCCCTTCCCTAACGAGTTTCACCCTTATGGGCTTAAGTTTGAGCAATCCCTTCCTTAAAGTGGACATTCACCCTAAAGGGCATGATATGTTGCCCTGCCTCCTCCCCTCCTTCTTTCACAATTAGATTTTATTTGCTTTTTTTAATTTAATGTCAAGTATTTTTGCTGTAAAGCAGAACTTTCTCGCTTCTCACCTAGGCAGAAATTACATTTCCTTCTCCCAGCCCCCTGCACATGAACAGTTGTGCCGTGAGCTCTGGGTCCCAATTGAGCCCTGCAGCGCAGGTAAATAAGTGCTGGTTTCCTTGACCATCTGCTCATGCACATGGTTTCCTGTGCATGTGCATTGGGAGGACTAAAACCTTCCCTATCTTTGCACATGCTGGAAAATCACTTGCACATGAAGGACTCTGCCAAAGGCTAAGCAGAGCCCTTCAGGGCTTCTGTGTATGCACCATTAGGGTGGAGCCAGGGGAGGAGCCTGCACACAGCAGGACTGAAGTTCCACTTTAACAATCTGTAAGTAGGACAACTTTGCAGATCCTGTGCTATCTCTCCACTTAAAAACTTACATGGCAAAAATATAAAATGGACCCCCTGCAGGTTATTGCTATAATGTGCTCGTATGCATTGCATACTAGCACATTATGGAAGACTTACCTTTAAAACGGAGCCCTCCAGTGGTGCACTGTTATTGCTTCCGGAATTCCCATCTTTGCCAGTCTTCCTTCCAGTCTCCAGCTGTTTGAATGACCGAGTGGAGATGATGTCTCTCTTGCGCATGAGCAGTGATATCCTCGGCCAGTGGGGTTTGTAGGTAGGGTGCAGTGTGTGCGGCGACAATAATTCACACATCTGAGTGCACTCACGGTTTCCAACAATGTGAAAGGAGCAGATTCCAGCTGGACTGACGCCATCTGTAGAGAGGGCCAGAATGCGGCCTGGCCAACTAGTGCCCAATCGGGAAAGTATCCAAAAGAGATGCAAGCCTACATTTTCACTCCTCTTCAAGAACCTTTTCCAACTGCTAGTACTGTCCCTAACAGGTGGGATATCTATTCCCTACTTTGCCACTTGCCAGAGTCACATGGGGCAACAACATCCTACTGGATTGCTTCCCCAGTGACCCAGCAAACCATAAGGGAACTATTTTCCTCATGACTTACTCTCCAGCAGCAGAGCCACTATGGTTGAGTGCCACCTGCAGTGGAGAAAGTAAACTGCACATGCCTATAGGTTGTTTTTCTGAAACTGGAGAGTGAAAAATCTGGTGCCACTCTTCAATCAGCTTCCATTTTTTTGTCAAAGCTTGGCTGAACAAGCTGATGTTAAAATCCAATTATTACTATCCACTATTGTCTGCACTAGATTTTGCAGTTTTAGTAAATCAACCCCAATGTGAATATCTCCTAAACTATGCCAGTCCTTATAGGCTTACCTGTAGGTACAACTTATAAACTTGACTTTTCTACCCCATTAAATATGCCTGTAAAGGGGACCCGTCATCTCATTACAGAATATTATTCTACTGATATTACACACCCACAAATCAAACAAAATTCACTCCACATTCACACGTAAAATTATATATTTAAAAACATTTATTTTTGTCTCCACCACACAGTAGATCTTAATAGTAGACTGTGTCATTAGCAGAGAATGTTACACCATTCTCTTCTCTTTACTGATATTTGGAGTGGTGTCTAATAGCTGTGCCAGTGAATATTTCTCACCAAAATGTCATTTTTAAATGTTCATTTCATCGGTGGCAGTGACACTGTGACGGGTCAAACAGGCCTCAATGGCGGTTTGATTCTCTTTGTAAGCAGACCTTGTGTCAAATATAAGCATTCAGTTGTTCCCTGCCCTGCATGAAAAAGTCTCTATGCCAAGATCAGAAACCTGATCTATGATTATAACTGTGAGATCTCTGAGCTTTAGATGTCATGTATGAGTAAGGGACATCATCAGATGGGCAAAAGTCAGATAAAACCCTTATCCGGGGAGCCTCGGGAGACAAATTCCTGCAGATTAGGTAATTGGTGTTTTCAAAGGCTAAAAAAGAATACGAGAGTAGTGTGAGTCATTGCGGGCGGGTGGAAAAGCTATTCTGATGTACCTTCTAAAGCTATTCTAGATGTACCTTAAAGGGAAGAAAATGTTGTGTGTTAGCATAAATCAAGGTTATTTTTAAATCCATGATGAAGTCGCTCATCTGAAACGTCAAGATCTTTGGATCAGAGAGGAAAATGCTGTGTAAGATGCCATTATGACAGGATTATTCAAAGGTTTGCTTAGATAACCGTGCAAAGGGAAAAGAGAAAAACATTTTGATTGGAGATCAATAAAAGTGATGATACTAAATCAAATACAATAAAGCGGAAATTAAAGTGATATTACAGTTATTTTTTAAAGTTATACTTACCTGCTCTGTGCAATGATATTGTACAGAAAGATCCCTTTACTCCTTTTCTGGTAGCCTTTTTGGCTCCCATTGGGTCCTGAGCCAGGCTGTGTGTGTTTATAGACACACACACACCACTTCCTCCTCACAGGAGTTTGACTGATGCCAGCAGGAGCCTATGGTCCCTCAGGAAGTGAGGGAAGGGTGCTGGAGCTGGGGACAGCGCTGGAGCTGCGACATGGACCCAGGTAATGTTTTATTTTTTAACAAAGGACTTGTCAAAAACTTGTGTTGTGTCTCAACTCACTTTTTGGGTATGGGTAGGGATACCCATTACTCATTCACATGCAGGGCGCAGGATGTGGGGGCACCCTTGTTAAAGGGGGCTTCGGATTCCAATAAGGCCCCTGCCTGCAGACCCCAACAACCACCGGCCAGGGTTGTGGGGAAGGGGCCCTTGTCCCCATCAACATGGGGACAAGGCACTTTGGGGTGAGTGTGCTTCCTGGCACACTCCTTAACATCCAGCTTTTCACGGTTTCTCTGCTGACATTTACCTATAGGTAAGCCTATAATAAGGTGAAAATATCTTCTAAACATGCATTGTTTAGGAGATATTTACATTACATGCAGCCAGTGCCATCACTGCGCTCTGAAGGAATGGCCACGGGTGCCGTTCCTTCCAAGGCCCATGCCATGAATGGCGGCTCCCGTGCGGGAGAGATGTCAGCGTGGCTCTGGCAAATCCCAGTGCCGGAGCCCATGATCCTGGAAGAAACTCCAGGAAAAATGTCAGCCATCTCAGCGGTGTGCGAGCACCGCTGGTACAGCTTAGTTCTAAGGTAAGTATTTCCTAATGAGCTAGTATTCGATGCAAACTAGCTCATTATGCCTTTGTCTTACAGTGTTTTTTTCAGAGTTCACAACCTCTTTAAGGAGAGAGGAAAAAAAACACATGAAAACTGCATGCAAAAATATATCAAAAACGTGTGCTTAACCGCTTAACCACCAAGAACCAGCCGTCATTATACTGTGGCAATGCGGCTCAATCCTGCAAATCGCCGTAGGTGTACGTCGGCTCGTACACAGCGATTTGTGGGTGCATGTACTCCCATTTGCCAGCGGGGGAGCCTATCAGCGGGTCTGGTGGACTAGATATCTGCTGGCGACCCGCGATCGTTCCCCGCAGTGACAGAACGGGGATCTGCCTGTGTAAACAAGACAAATCTGACAGGGGAGATTACACAGATCATGTCTTTCTGCTATGCAAGACGGATATCTGTGTTTCCCCAGTCACACAGTCCCTCATACAGTTAGAACACACAGTGAGGGAACACATTTAACCCTTTGATCGCCCCTGATGTTAACCCCTTCCCTGCCAGTGTCAGTACAATAACATTGCATATTTTTGGCACTGAATACTGTAATAATGTCACTGGTTCCCAAAAAAGTGTCAAAAATGTCAGTTAGGTGTCCGATCTGTCCACCGCAATGTCGCAGTCCCGCTAAAAATCACTGATTGCCACCATTACTAGTAAAAAATGTAAAAAATAAATAAAAATGCCATAAATCTATCCCCTATTTTGTAGACACTATAACTTTTGTGCAAACCAATCAAGATACGCTTTTTTTTTTTTTTTTAACAAAAATATGTAGCAGAATACATATTGGCCTAAACTGATGAATAAATTCGTTTTTTTACATTTTCTTTTTTTGGAAATGTTTTATAGCAGAAAGTAAAAAATATTTAATTTTTTTTTTCAAAATTGTAGCTCTTTTTTTTGTTTATAGCGCAAAAAATAAAAAATGCAGAGGTGATCAAACAGCACCAAAAGAAAGCTCTATTTGTGGGGAAAAAAAGGACAGCAGTAGCTACAGCACTGCATGACCGCGCAATTGTCAGTTATAATGATGCAGTGCCGTATTGCATAAAATGACCTGGTCAGGAAGTGGGTAAATCCTTCCGGGGCTTAAAAAGTGTTTAAAAACAAAAAATGTACCACAAAACGTGCCAGAAAAATCAGCTGCATAGATGTGAACATAGGGTTAGGGCCCCTATTTCCCCATTTGCTATATTTTTTGTAATTTTTTTTTTTTTTTTAGCTGATCATAAGTAAACTTTTTATCCAGTTTTTAAAAAGGGATAATACAATTTGCTCTTTTTGATGGTTTACGAATCACATCATTTCCGAGATAAAATATGTAATTTGGGTTATGATTATGTTAGGCTTCATACACATGGCAGTAAAGGGCCTTACATTGTACAGAATCAGTGTTTTTCTTTATCTGGCAGTCACAGATGCAGTGTATAGCAATCAATGACAGGCTGACAGATGTTGGGGTTGTACAGATAAATATGGACATTTGAGCAGTTACATGCATAGAGGGACGTATGCACAGCCCCAAATGCAGACAGTGGAGCAGTGCATACACCCCAACAACCCCTCTGATGTCTGGATTGATCCATATATCCGCAACATCTGTCAGCCTGTCATTCATTTGAATAGCTCAAACAATGTAAACCACCTCCTGTGCTCAAGTGTGATGGTCAGAAACCGGTTGACTCTTACTCCTCCATTGTATAGGTGTCTAAAACACATAGCACATAGGGGAAGTTCCCTCGAAACGCGTCAGCTTATGGATTTGGGTGGCTTCTTCCTGAGATAAGAAGTATGTGCAGTGGGCCTGATATCATTGAGTCTGATTTTTTATGATGAGTTTATGATAAACAGTTTATGGTATACATCTATTTTATTTTCACAAATGAATGGTTTATAAAGGTAATGCACTAGGTTGGTGTGCCTTCATTTTTGTTTTTTCAGTGCTTTTCGTTTGAATAGGCTGGCTGTCCGTGGCTGTAAGTAGGTGATTCTTTTTATTTAGTCATTTCTGTTTACTGCTTCGTCCCTTTGTTTGAGAGCAGGTTCTCAAATTTTATGACAAAAAACGTTGTTGTCGGAAATTCCGAGCCTGTGTACACAAGTCCGAGGCACAAAATTCCACGCATGCTCTGAATCAAGTATGAGACGAAAGCGCTCGTTCTTGTAAAACTAGCGTTCGTAATAGAGATAGCACATTCGTCACGCTACAAATTTTTTAATCTTTCAATGCAGCGCATTCTCTTCTTCTTTATAATGCTAGAATAATGAAGTTGCTTTGCTGCTGATATTCACACAGAGTTCTGACAAACTGATTTCTTATTATTTCTCGTGATCTCCTGAATAATCTGTTTTTGTTTTTTTATAGTGCTCTCCATAATATTTTTTGTCGTTTTGTGTGTCAAGTTACCACAACACCATTATTATCTTGTATTTTTTAACATCAAAAGAGGTTGGTTGGTGTTGGTGTCCCTTGTTAATTTGACATTGTATTTTTAAAATATACCTTATACCTAAAACACATCGCCAAGTATTTGTCAAAACAATTAAATTACTAATTTATTAGGAGGTGATAACAAAATAAAGAGCAGGGCAATGCTGGATAAACTGTTGAAATTGGTTAAGCCTTTGTACCCCAGGGCAGACATCAATTATTTGACAGGCAAAATTGGTATCCTGAGGAGTCCATTTAATAGGGAGCACAATCCGGTCCAGGACTACAAAAGATCGGGAGCAGCAGCAGATGACATATATGTCCCGAGGCTGTGGTCTTAGACCAGACCGAACCCAGGCCATCACTCTCTTGACTTCCTTTCATGTGTTGCCTTATGAGTTTATGTGAAATCTGGAAAATATTGTAATTATGAATATATTCATAATTTCACTTTTGGTTTGCATCTATGAAAGTGGGGCAAACAGCCTTCCTCCAAGCTCTTGTTAATTTCAGACAATGCGGGGCCGAGGCTTGTATATACAAACAATGGAGAGCCAATTACATTGTTTGTCACCTATTCACTTCAAAGGACCCCATGCTGGGGTATGCAATGAAGTAGCCACAAGGAGTGGCATGAAAGGGGCTGACTTATGTAGTAAGCCCTCCAATCATTATCCAAGCTAGGCCAGCCAATGAGACATCAGCCTGGTTTGATATACTCAGAGGAAAGGGGAGGCGACTTCCTCTTTCGGGGAAAGCAGCCAGCAGAATTGAACCTGGGTAGGATGGCAGCTAGCAGGGAAAGGTATGCCCTGTTACTTGTAACTAAATATGCTTGTAGATCACTGTCTGAAGGAATATACTCTATAGTCCTTCATGTAAATATTTTATTTCAACCTAGTATTTTATTCCTTGATGTAAGACCATAGCTAGAGATTTGTGTATTAGCTAGACTTTTAACTACCTATAATAAATATTATATTTCAAGCTTTTCCTCCTGGTCAATAGAACTCTCATTTAACCCATATCATATTTTGTGATTAATAAATCAGAAATAGAGATTTTAGAGGTTAACACATGCTTCCTTCCAGGCTGTGGCTGTGGTGTTGGAGATGTAGCAGGAGGTGGAGGAGAAGTATTGTCCAACTCACATACGTGACTTTATTGGTGAGTTGGCCCCTCACCCCCTTATTTAGGTCCTGAAATATGACGACCTCACATATGAGGCATTGGCCCTCCTCCATTTCTTGCATTTTGCTGGCCGTCATACAGCCAAAGGCCTCTTGAACACTGCAGGTGTTTCTGAGGACTGCAGTAACCCGCCGAATCAAAGCAGTCGCTGACTCCTCCGAGGTTCCTTCCCTTTCTGGGCCTTTTTGTTCAGTCATGTTAATTATGGAATAATGAAATAAATACAATACATTAGCAAACATTAAATACATAGAATGTGATGTTAAAGGAGAAAACTTACCCTAATATAGTCCTTCTGCAGGACCTGTATGATGGCAGAACAGGTCTCTGGACTAATGATTCCCAGAGCCTGGGGGGAGATGCCAGTCGAGAACTTGATGTCCTGCAGACTTCTCCGCGTTGCCAAGTACCGCAAGGTGGCGACTAGCCTTTGTTCAGGAGTGATGGTTTGCCACATGCAGGTGTCCTGCTTTATAATATAAGGGGACAGCAAAGCCAACAAACAGTGAAAAACTGGGTCCGTCATCTGGACATAATTCCTGAAATCATCAGAATTATTCTGCCAGATCTCCGGCAACAATGGCATGTGCGAGAATTGGTCACGCTGGAGTAACTAATTCTTCGTCCATGAACTCCTCCTCGCCCTGTTCATGGACTGGACTTGGGACAAAGATGGAACTCCAACACTAAGCCCTTGCACAGCACAAACTCTACAATGAGTACGTACCTGCAACATAGCTAGAAAACGGTCGGCTGGTCAGAACGAACTAACAGAACGCACTGAAAATCAGAAAGGCCTGAGAAGTGGGAACCGAAAATCAGAAACGAGCGGACAAGAACGCACTGAAAAACAGATACAAAATAGAACACACTGAAAGAGAGTAACGAACTGACAAAACGCACTGAAGAACAGATAAGAACCCACAAGCACAAACTGAAGAGCAGTTATGAACTGAAAAGCACAGCGCTGAAAAGCGCGGATCGTCTCTCACCAAACTTCTACTAACACAAGATTAGCAGGAGGCGCCCAAAGGGTGGCGCACTTGGTATTAAACTTCCTTTTTATAGTGTCATCGTACGTATTGTACGTCACTGCGTTCTTGGCAATGGAAATTTCCGACATTTGTGTAATCGTGTGTATGCAAGACAAGTTTGAGCCAACATCCGTCGGAAAAAAATCCACGGTTTTGTTGTTGGAATGTCTGATCGTGTGTACAGGACATAACAGTGACATATATACAGGTTTCCTGAAACACCCATATCTGTTTTCCCGTTCCTCTGTTTACGCACATTTTATCTTGGTTGCATCTTAAAAAAATAAAAAAAAAATAAAAATGTAAAAAAAAAATATTAAGTAAATGAATTCTTGCCATTAAAGATTTCCCAGGCCCATATGTTTTACTGAATTTGTGGAAAGATACAATGAATGTAAACTGCACTGATAAATAGGGGATAATTTCCTTTTAAAAGCACAAACAGATGGCCTAGTCAGTGAAGGGAATTTTAAGCAGGTCCTTGCCAGTGTTTGCCAACAAATTTACAATACATGCAACATTTACTCATTGCAGAATCCAATGCAAACAAACACACAAACCAAAATCTAGATGATGTGTTGGGGATCATAATATTATCCAACAGGGTTGTTAAGTTAGCCCAGCCTAGTAAAATGATGTAAACCTGTAATACTGAAGCTGATGTAAGAACCATGTGCTACAGCCAACTGGCATGCTACTGCCATTTCTGCAGTGCAGGGTCTAAAACAAAACATACATTCTAATTGTAGGTCAAAACAACAAAAATTGTACCACTCAAATGCCCCCTAAACCTGTGTCAGTCGGATCAGCATGTGGATGGACTGATACAGGATGAACAGGATTGGCTTGTCAAGCTCCAGTAGACTCCAACAAAATGGCGGCAGTCCACACACGGACTGTTGCATAAATGTGAATGAAATAGGTAACCGATGGTTTAAGCACTTGTTCTCCACCTGTAGAGAACTCCTTAGACACATTGCCCAGGCCACCCTTCTGCTGCTGTACGTATATGTTACGTGGGTGGCAACAGGTTAAAACTTAAAAATATTAAAAGCAGTTACAACAGCTTTTCTCAGTACTTACCTTGGGTACTGCTTCTTCTTCCAAATTGTGACTTTCTTTTTAGTTGAGCAGTGATAAAACGGAAAATTTATATCAAATACTTACCGTAATTTTCCTTTCCTAAAAATAGCCACTGATTACTGTAAAAATGACACTGGCAGGGAAGGGGTTAACACTAGGGGGCGATCAAGGGGTTAGTAAAAAGTTATATAAAACGGAAAATTTATATCACTTACCGTAATTTTCCTTTCCTGATGCTCCATGGCAGCATACGTGTGTGGGTTGGCCCCGCCTCCATAACTACCCAATAGGACCCCTCTCCCATAAATCTTTGCTCCTGGCTGCTATCCGTGTTCCGTAACTAGCCTACTCCAGACATTTGGGAGGGAACTCCTGCTGCCATGGAGCCTATCAGGAAAGGAAAATTACGGTAAGTATTTGATATAAATTTTCCGTTTTCCTGACAGGCTCCATGGCAGCATACGTGTGGGAAATAACTCGCCAAACACACCCGGGTGGGCAAAATGTTGAGCAAAGACAACCAAAAAATTTTATTTAACATTGTCCAACGACAATACTTGTAAACCAAAATTAACCGAAGACAGCGCAGCTGGCTCAACGCAATAGTGAGAAAGAAAAGTATTAATTGTGGACCAAGAGGCCGCTCTACAAATAACATCAGGCGCCACATGCCGAGAAGCTGCCCACGAAGTCGAGATGCTCCGTGTTGAATGAGCCGTCACTGCCTCAGGAGGAGCCAAGCCCTTAGCTCTGTATGCCCTTTGAATCGTCTGCACAATCCACGCGGAAATTGACCTAATTGACGCACGCATCCCTTTATTCTTGCCATGAAGAAGGACAAAGAGGAATTCCGTTTGCCTGAATGGAGCTGTTGCCTCCAGATATTGTTTTAAGGTGTGGCCTACATCAAGAGGATGGATTTCTTGGTCATCTGGTGTTTTGAAAGTAGGGAGTACAATCTCCTGATTCTCATGGAAGACTGTGGTCACTTTAGGGTTTGACCCTAACATTGGAATCAACACTACTCTGTCTTCAAAAAAGGTCAGAAAAGGTTCCTCTGAACCCAGATTCCTGATTTCTGATACCCTTTTCGCTGACGTTATCGCCACTAGGAAGATAGTCTTTAGAGTAAGATCCTTAACAGACAAAGGTTGAGATGAATCTTTCCCAAGATTTGACAGAAAATCCAAAACTAATGGCAGGTCCCATTTGGGAAACCTGGGTCTCCTTTGTGGTCTGAGCCTGATGGCACCCTTAAAGAATTGACGAACTAAGGCGTGATTCGCCCATGAGACTCCCGTGAAGGCTGAAATGGCTGACACTTGCACTCTTAACGATCCGACCGCCAGGGATAAATCTAGTCCAGACTGAAGAAAGCTCAGGATATCATGAACCTCTGGAGAGTTACACGAGTTTTCTCTTGATAACATGTGTTCAGCAAACCTGGACCAGATGCGCTCATACACCCTATTAGTGCTTCTTCGTCTGGCATTAAGAAGAGTTGGAATCGCTTCTTTCGGGCAACCAAGCGCCTCTAGCCTTCCCCTCTCAAGAACCACACCTTGAGGTGCAGACAAGATGGAAATGGGTGTAACGTCTTGCCTTGAGACAATAGATCCGGCCTGAGAGGTAGGGGAATTGGGTCTCGATAGCTGAGGAGCAGCAGCAGAGGAAACCACGGCCTGTTGGGCCAGAAAGGAATGACAGCAATAATCTCCACTTTCTCTGTTCTGAGCCTCCGCAGAAACTGTAGAATTATCGGGACTGGAGGGAAGGCATAGGCCCTCTGGAAATCCCAACTGGTCGTGAGAGCATCTATCCCGAACGCCTGAGGGTCCCTGAACCTCGCAAAGTACTTCGGTATCTTGAAGTTGCACGGGGAAGCGAACATGTCGATTTCCGGAGACACACCCAGTGTTAAGAGCCACTCGAAAACTTCTCTGTGGAGGGACCACTCGTTGTTGTCCAACTCGACCCGGGACAAGAAGTCTGCCTGCACATTCTGGACCCCCGGAATGTATACTGCCGAAATGTTGGCTAAGTTCTTTTGCGCCCAACTCATCAAAGGCTCCACTTCTTGTAACAGGGACCAGCTGTGAGTCCCGCCTTGTTTCCTTATGTATGCCACTGCTGTTGTGTTGTCCAACCTTAGCATGACGGAAGAGTTCAACACTAGATGGCGAAAGGATAGGAGTGCCTGAAAGGCTGCCCTCAGTTCCAGGATGTTGGAAACGACTCCTTGAGACTGGCATGTCCACCTGCCCTGAGCTACCTCCGAACGGCAATGAGCGCCCCAACCCTGGTTGCTGGCATCTGAGGTCACCGTGATCCATGAGATGGGGACAATCGAATGATGGTTGCGCAGATTCTTCCCCTGAAGCCACCAGAGGAGAGATGTCCTCATAGATGGGGTAAGAAAGATGCGCTGATTCTGGTCGACAGAGTTCCACTGATGCAGAAACCCCTTCTGAAAGGGACGGGTATGCCACTGGGCCCACTTCACCATGGGGATGGCTGCTGTCATCGTACCAATTATTTTCAGGCACTGGAGAGCAGAAAGGTGAGTTGATCCACGGGCTGCCTGAATCCTGTCTCGGATTACCATGATTTTCTCCTCTGGGAGGGAGATGGAACCCTCCACGGTGTTGAAAAGAGCGCCCAGAAACACGAGGGACTGAGATGGCTCCAGCTGACTCTTTTCCAAATTCAGTAGCCACCCGAACTCCTGCAGGGTAGAGATGACAACCTCTCTGTGATCTAATAACTGATCCTTGCTCTGAGATAGTAGAAGCAGGTCGTCCAAGTAATGGTGGAGACGCACACCCTTGACCCTGAGAAGAGCCACTACCGCTAATAGCACCTTGGAAAAAACCCGGGGTGACGTGGTTAACCCGAAGGGTAGACAAATGAACTGAAGGTGTTGGTTGCCTACCGCGAAGCGGAGGAATTTGTGGAAGTCCTTTGTCACAGGCACATGAAAATATGCGTCTTTCAGGTCGATTGATATTAACCAGTCTCCCAAGTGTACTGACTGTTGTATGGTAAGTAAGGACTCCATCTTGAATTTCTCCTTGCGGATAAATGAGTTGAGGTGAGTCAGGTCTATTACTGGCCTCCATGTGCCGTTCTTTTTCTGCACCAAAAACAGGGGTGAATACATGCCTTCGCCCCTCTCTTCCTCTGGAACGGGTACGACTGCGCCTTGTTCCAATAAACAGCCTACGTAGGTCAACAGGACCTGTCTTTTCTCTTCTGAGCTTGGAAGAGTAGTAGGGATGAATCTGAGTCTTGGAGTGTTGCAGAAGACCCACTTGTGACCGGACGATACTGTCTTTACGGTCCAATAGTCCCGAATTGAGGCCGCCCAAACATGTTTGAAGTGGAGAAGACGGGCCCCCACCTGACGTGTTTGAGCGGGCCCAATTTCAAAAGGACTTCCCGGAATCCTGGTTCCCAGAGGAACCACCTTTAGATGCCTTCTTAAAAGAAGACTGCCTGGACCTCCATGTCCTGGAGAATTCTCGGCCAGGTTTATAGCTGCGTGCATCCCTGGCACGATCCGCATTCTGTCTTCTTGGAAAAGAGCGTCTCTGATTTTGAGGACGCCTATCCTGAGGGAGAAACCCAGATTTCCCACCTGTGGCCCGGGATATGGCAGAATCAAGCTTATTGCCGAATAATGAGGATCCTTCAAAGGGGATGCGGCACCAAGCCTGCTTAGAAGCAGGGTCTGCGAGCCACGGACGGAGCCACAACGCACGTCGCGCCGAAACGGCTGCCAGCATATCCCGAGACATCAGGCGAATGACATCAATGGATGCCTCCCCCAAGAAGGCTGAGGCCATCCTAATTTCTTGAATAGGTGAGTCTTTAGCTGTGTCTATTGAAATGCCTCTCAGGTATTCTTCAATGCTGTCAGCCCAGAACTCTATGGCCTTTGACACTGCTGCGATCGCAAGCACTGGTTTGCACGCCATCCCGGAGGTCAAATAGATCCTCTTTAGATCTGAATCGATCCGTCTCTCTAAAGGATCCTTGAATGACACAGTGTCTTCTAAGGGGAGGGTCACATATCTCACCAGACGCATGAGTGCTGCATCCACCATTGGAGCTGACTCCAGGTGTTTCACATCCTCTTCCTTGAAGGGGTAAAGTTTAAGAATCTTGGATTGCATGGAACCCTTTTTGTCCATCTTGCTCCACTCTTCTGAAATAATATCACCCAATTCAGACAGAAATGGAAAAAATTGACGCTCCTTATTGAGCTGCTTAAAGAATTTCCTCTGCTTCGGGGGGGAAGTGATAGGATCTTCCCACTTCAGAGCCTCTCTCACTGCCTTAACCAGGGAGGGAACCAAACCGTAGTCAAAACCCAAACCTGGATCTTCCGGATCCGATTCACTGTCCGAGACAAGGGCAGAATGGCGGCTAGGTTGGGATGAATCCCATGTTTCTTGTAGTACCCCCTCTCCCACTATAGGGTCAAGTGGGTCTGCCGGGGATTCACAGGGCTGTTGAGCTTCCCTTTCCTGCAGGGACTCTTTTACCACTCGTCTCACCATTGATTCTAGGCGCTGGTCAGCGCCGTCTCTCTCATCCGCTGCCTTAGTGAAACAATGGTCACATAGGGATTTGTCTGTCGGTACAGGCATTCTGCACCCCCAACATGCTTTCTCTGGTCTCTTGCTGGAGTGAGCCACAGGGGGGCGGGAATAATCCCTGTCACGCTGTTCCGACCTGGCGGACCTATGGTGGCTGGATTTTGAGGAGGATTTGTGGTGGTGCGATTTTGACGATCCACTGCGTCTATAAGTACTAGGATGTGGATCAGATTTGGAAGGGCTGTGAATAGAAAGACAGACAGAAGGGATAGGTCATATTTGCTGCCTATGCTTACTCTCTTCAACATTAAAATACAAAGATGTATTTTGGGACCTACCTAACATGAGCGGGCTGGCCACTAGGGGGCAGTGAAGCATCCATAATGTCCAAAACACCAAGTCCTGACACTGCAGTAACGAAAATAATATCTTCAGACAAAATACATCAAAGATCCAACAAAGCCCCAGCATAAAGGACTGTTCCTACCTTGAACCGCCGAAATATTAGCCCCGGGAAGTCGCTGTAGCGTCCGCAATCATTCCCAGGGCTCTGTCAGCTTTGCAGGGTTTTTGAATTTGCCGCCCGTGACGTCATCGGCGTCATCCGACGCTGGGATCCTCAACGCGCATGCGCGAGGACCAAGCCTCGCTCTCACGTCGGGTCCGCGCATGCGCAGAACGCCCGCGAACCCGGAAGTAGAAGAGAGTAGATTGCTGGAACGCAGAAGCGTCCAGCAAACAGCATAGCAATAGCAATCAGATAGAGGAAAGGAACATAATAAATGCACACACATAAACACTGCTGCCATGGAAAGGTACAGACTCACCGCTCCACCAACGATCACTTGGCCGAACGAATCCACGCACACACCGGACCTCCAGCAGATAAGGGCCACCTGTAGCAACAGGTAAACAGGCCGGGCGCACTTCAAGGTAAGACAACCATTTCTTCAGCGCTACTCTGCAATTACTCTCCATACCCTGCTTAACAGTCAGGGCCTATCGGAGGAAACAATTCAGTCATTCGGCCGATCGATCGCTGTGAAGTCATCTTCAGGTAGGAGAACCACTTGGTCCTACGGAGGAGGACAAAAAAGGAACACGGATAGCAGCCAGGAGCAAAGATTTATGGGAGAGGGGTCCTATTGGGTAGTTATGGAGGCGGGGCCAACCACACACGTATGCTGCCAAAAAAATATGTTAAAATTATAAAAGATTAAATGCGTACTCAAATTGCATTGATAAAAATATGATAAAAATAATAATAATCTTCAGTTGGTAAAAAATGTGGCGCTTGTGGAGGATAAGCCACTCCAAGGGGAAGATCCAGCAAGGATGGCTCAAAACAAAGCGTCAAGAAATTTATGAAATAAATAATGAGCGTATAGCATCAAGTAATGAACAGTGCTATGCACATGACATCAGACAAATAAACCAGATCTACAAATGTGAATGAATTCCAAATAATGAGTGCACCAAAGTAAATAAAATAGTTAAGTGCAATAAAAATATTAAAGAAGTGGCAATCAATAAATAAATGCATAAAAATCCATGAAAAAATGCAAAATATGATCCGTGCAAACAATAAAACAGCCACAAATATGTGCAAATAGGCAAGTCGGTGAATAAATAAATGGCAGCTAAACCTGTGCAAATAAGCAAAAAAATATGTATTAACGACTAAACCTGTGTAATTTAAGCCAGAAATGTGCAAAAATAATGAAGAAAGGTTCTAAGTATCTGAAATAATAGTCCAAAATAAAGTGCTTATAAATTCAAGTCCTGTGCAATCCGGCACAAAATCCCCATACACAGTGCAATCTCTATGCAATCTCCAAGTGAATTTTGTGTGGTGAATTTTGCAGATGCGATCAAAAAGTGTTTAAAAAGGTTATCAGAAAGGTGCTCCTTCCCATGCAGGTGTCCAAGGCCGTTTCCCCTAACCCCTTACCTTAAAGGCAAGGAAAAACAACCTTAATGAGCAAACACATAGGCATCCACCTCCTCGATATCCACTCCTCTGGCTGCGTCCTCACAAACCTCCCCTCTGATCAAGGGGTTAAGTGTTCCCTAGGGTGGTGTTTCTAACTGTGAGGGAAGTGGACTGACTGGGAGTAGAGAGAGATTGCTGTTCCTGATCACTAGGAACAGACGATCTCTCTCTACTCCCCTGTCAGAACGGGGATCTGTTTGTTTACATAGACAGATCCCCGTTCTGGCTCTCTGTGGAGCGATCGTTAGTGGCTGGCGGACATCACGGCCGCTGGCAAGGGGGTACGCCTGCTATAGCTATTAAAGGGACCAATGTACACCTATAGCATTTTGTGCAGCCATGCTCCCGCCTTTCACTGAAGTGCTTGTCCCACAGAAATTAACTATTAGAAGTGGTTTTGACAAAGCAACTTCTTTTTTTTTTCACAATCAAAAGGTTTATTGAAACAAAGTACAGAACAAGGTATATAACATGCGCTGTTACATAGGCGCGTAAACATTAAAGGAGTCATTCCAGGAAAAAGGTTAGGGTTTTAGTATTTATTGGGAGTAACATTGTTAGGGAGGGGGGGGGGTGATGGGAGGAGGAGTGGGTCGGGAGGTGGAGTCCAGGGGGGAGGGGGGGTAGGTTGCGGTTTGGTCGTTCTCCTAGGGGGAGATATTAAGTTAGTCAATAATATGATTTCATGTCTTGGGGTTTGGGAGTGTGTCTGGGTGTTATTACTGTTCATTTTGTGCAGCGCACCTCCAGCAAGCGTTCGAGCTCGTGGGGGTACATTTCCTGGTTTTGTGAGTGTGATTACCATTGGGTGAGTATTTTATATGATATTGCTTGGTTTTTGGTTACTCAAGGAGCTCTTGTGAGCCATAATACATGCCTTCTCCCATTGGAGCAGTAGTGAATGTAGTGTTTAGTTCTTTTTCCCACTTCCTTTTGGTTTATCATTCTTGCGAACTCTGTGGTTTAACCAGGAATATGTAGGGAAGTGGTACTTTTTGAAGCATGCTCTTCAAAGGGAGAAGTGGAAGGCAGTATGAAGCTCTGTGTTTACTATTTAGCAGATAAATCTTTTAGTTGTAGGTAGAACCATAAACCAGGAAATGGACCTTCCCACTCAGTTTGTATTCTAAAGTTTTAATTCTGTTCGTCAGGCATTGATTCGCAGTCAGGTCCGTATATGTTTGAGGTGTAGAATTTCTGGGTTGTTTTGTGATCGGTGTATGTAGTGGTGGTATTGATGTTACAGTCGGTGTTTTTTCAGCTATTTTGTGCCACACACATCAAATGAAAAAGTTTTTGTCTGTTTGAGGAGAATTTCGTCCTGGGTGGAAATTCAGGTTGTATGGGGTAAGTAGCTGTTCTAATTGGACCCAGTCTAGTTTGCTTTTGTGACAGTGCCAGGTGGTATTTTCTAAAATTGTGCCGCCTCTGTTCTTGGGGAGTGTTAGGATTCTCATTTGTATTCTGGGGTTTCTTGCCTGTCCATAGGAAGTGCCTCTGTGCTCTAGTCAGTGTGGTGAAGAAGGTTTCTGGGATTTTGATGGGTAGGGCATTGAAAAAGTAAAGGAGTTGGGTAGTATGGTCATTTTGAGTATTGAGGCTCTGACCGAGAGAATGTTTTCATGGCCATTTTTGGAGGGTCCTTAATGTTTTTAATAATGGTTCGTAGTTATAATGGTATTAGGGATTCTATGTAGTTAGGTCTTATCCCCAGGTTTTTAATTTGTGCGTCACGTATAATTGTGGTTAATCTCTTTTAATCGTTTTAGTTTGGTCTGGGAGATTTATGTTCACATTGTTAATTTTGAAGTTAGAGATGTAGCCGAATATTTTGAATACTTTTTCAAGGCGAACCTGCAGCAGTAGATTTGCGGCAGCTGGTCAGCAAGAGGTTAATCACTGCCCCAGGATGGTTCCGCTGCCTTCCAGGATCTCATAGAGCCACCCTTACATTCCTGCTCCCTGTAGAGAAAGAAACTTCTATGACACTGCCTGGGCAGGTATGCCAGGCATCCAGGGAAGACTGATATGGTACACATGCGCAGTGGCCCTTGGAATTATAGAACATGTAGTCCTGAATAGGGGTGTAGCACCCTCCTAGGTAGGTGCTAGATAGATAACTGTTAGGTTGCGTTATTAAAATTTAGTTGCCACACAGAAAAAGAGATCGCTGCTCACAGGTGATACAATTGGTAACACAGGTACAGGCAGGGGAAATGCAGGTAGGTTGACGCCTTTCACACTATAGAAGTGCTTTGTCAAAACCACAGAAATTACTATAGAAGTGGTTTTGACAAAGCACTTCTATAGTGTGAAACGCGTCAACCTACCTGCATTTCCCCTGCCTGTACCTGTACCTAAAGACTTTATACTTTACTTTCTGTGTGGGTGTGCTGCCGATCCGAAGATTCTCTTTTCCTTAGTTGCCACGCAGTAGGTAGTGTGGATGTAATTGTTTCACAGGCAAAAGCATTTTTTCTGCTCCCTGTAATCAGTGAAGCTGCAATCTGCTAGTCAGGTTTACTCAGTTTGCTCAGCTGCTGCTAGTTCTGCCTATAGTTCTGCCTATGGTTTCCTAGAGACGAGAGAAGTTTCTGGATAGTAAGTGTGAAGCTATGCAGATGGCAGCATGAATATACAACGGGTAAAATAAGTACTGAACTGTCAGAGCTGTACTTACCGAGGCCGAGATGCCGAGAGCGGTTCACCCTTGCGACCCGGCGCAGAAAGCCCCTGGAGATGGAACAGGGGGCGAACGGCACCAGGAGGCACAGGCCACCTCCGATATGTAAGCAGACACTGGCGGGGAGCCTGGAGGTGATGATGACCTGGCCCAGGTGGCCGGCAGATGGCAGGATAGGGAGGCAAGAACCAAACGCCCGGCTGGGGTGCTGACACTGGGGGATCCGGTAGAGGTCAGGTGGACAAGCCAGAGGGTCAACCACAGGAGACTTCAGCAGGCAAACAGAGGACCCTTTACAGGAGGTGTCAGCAAAGTCCGTAGGGCAGGCCAGGGGGTCAAACACAGGAGATATCAAGGAAGTCCGTAAGGCAAGCCAGGTGGTCAAACACAGGAGATATCAAGGAAGTCCGTAAGGCAAGCCAGGGGGTCAAACACAGGAGATATCAAGGAAGTCCGTAAGGCAAGCCAGGGGGTCAAACACAGGAGATATCAAGGAAGTCCGTAAGGCAAGCCAGGGGGTCAAACACAGGAGATAAGCAGGAAGTCCGTAGGGCAAGCCAGGGGGTCAAACACAGGAGATAGTGGGAGATGTCAGGCAATCCGGGTTGGCAACAGTAGGTACAAGGTCAGGGATCTTCAGTAATACAGGACGCACAGGCACTTAGCTGGAGAGACAGACCAGCAAGGTGCCTGTGCGTCAGGGCGCTTTAAATAGGCGCCCGAGTGACGCTAATTGCGCGTCACCGCCGCCAGGTGGGCGCTAGTGCGCATGCGCCCGCGCCGGACCGCCGAGCCGCGAGTGCGCATGCGCCGGAGCGCTGAGCCCCCGCGCATGCGCACCAGAGAGTGGGCCGTCCGTCCGACGCCGCTCTCCTGATATGAACATGACACCATTTTTCCAGGTAAATATATTTCTAAAAGTGCATTAAAGTGGTTGTCAACCCTTACAGACCACTTTGACCTACAGGTAAGCCTAGATTAAGGCTTACCTGTAGGCCCAAGAAATATCTCCTTAAACTACACGGTTAAGGAGATATTTTACAAATAATGGGCACCGCTGTCTACGGGCACGCCACAAGTGAATGCGAACATGCTGCCACTTACGGCTCCCGCGTGCGGCTCCGGACAGTCACAGCGCCGGAGCCGCGTTACCCTAGAAACCCTTAGAAGATGGACGCTCCGTAGAAGAGGGGACAGCGGGGACATCGCTGGCTCCTGTGTCAGGTAAGTGACACATAATGGGCTACTATGCGATGCATAGTAGTTCATTATGCTTTACCTTTGCAGGGAAACAAAGAGGAAGTAAAACCCATCAGAGTTTACTTCCTCTTTAACAGCTCATTTTCACCACATGTCATTACCAACCCATACATACAAAGAAACTAAACAAATACCATCGTAGCAGTGACATTGGCTCCTTCTGGCATATGGTATGGGCCTGTCCCAAACTCCAACCCTACTGGCAGAAGGTGACAGATACACTGAGTGGGGTGGTGGGCGAGAGGGTCCCTTTTGACCCCCTGGTCCTCCTCCTGAGTCATTTGGAGGAGATTCAGGGTGATAGATACACCAAACTGTTTTTAACCTTTTCCCTGTTCTACGCCAGGAAAGAAATTCTACTCAAGTGGAAATCAGTGGATCCACCTAGGGGGAGAGCTGGAGTCGCACGATCGACACAGTTCTTCCTCTCTACAAACTCACGTACGAAAGCAGACAATGCCCTGCAAAGTTTGACAAGATATGGTCTGACTGGATAAATGCCAATGGTTAAGTAGCTTTGAGGCTACAATTGGAGGCATCCGTGGATATAAGCTCGCTTGGCTGAACCTAAGCCCCACCCCCCCCCCGCCCCCAACAGAAGACTTTTACCCTAAAAACGTACCCAACTCGGGAATCTGTGGGTTGTTTGTCTTATCCGTACCTTACAGTAATATTTGGGATAAGCATTAATGATGACAGGGGGAGGGGGGGGGGTCTACATTGTAGTATGTATATATAAATTGTATCTAGAGATTTGATAACTGAAACTGCACGCATCTCGACTGCTGTTCTTTCCTCTGTGATACTGTTGTATAACGTGCAACTGTAATGCTGTTTTGTCTTCAATAAAACATCTCTGTTAAAAAAAAAAAAATACGTTCAGAAATTAAGTTATGTTAAATCAGGTTAGGGAGTCTCCAAACAAGACCATTCAGATGAGATAGTAGATCCAAATCTTGTAAAAAAAAATTAATGCTTTTATTCATACACTGCAGTGGAGAGCAGTGATGTAAGTAACTGAGTTAAAATAAACTGAGTTACCTAACGCAGTTACTTTAGAGGGTAACTAGTAATCTAACTGATTACTTTTCCCCTCATGGTAACTCAGTTCCCATTACTTTGGCTTAGTTACCCCAATTACATCTACCGCCACTAGATGGCAGTAGTGTAATTCCGGTTTCCTTCCGAAAAAGTTCCCCCCGCCGGATAAGGACCCCCTGTACTGCGCGGGCGCAGGGCTTGCGCAGTACGAAGGACTACGGAGCTTACGAAAATTGCCGAATCTAAACAGCTCTGAGTGAACTCTACACCGCGCAGGCGCAGTTAACATGTAATTGTACGAGGCAATGCCGCACGCTTCCGATGCTCGTGCTACTCTGCTTTTAACCACTTGCTTACTGGGCACTTAAACACCCTTCCTGCCCAGACCAATTTTCAGCTTTCGGTGCTCTCACACTTTGAATGACAATTACTCAGTCATGCAACACTGAACCCAAATGAATTTTTTGTCCTTTTTTTCCCACAAATAGAGCTTTCTTTTGGTGGTATTTGATCACCTCTGGGTTTTTTATTTTTTTTGCGCTATAAATGAAAATAGACCGAAAATTTTGAAAAAAAATGCATTTTTCTTTGTTTCTGTGATAAAATTTTGCAAATTATTAATTTTTCTTCATAAATTTTGGCCACAATTTATACTGCCACATATCTTTGGTAAAAATAACCCAAATTAGTGGATATTATTTGGTCTTTGTGAAAGTTACAGACTCTACAAACTGTGGTGCGAATTATACAAAATTGATCACATCTGATGTACTGGTGGCCGATCTCATTTCTTGTGACCCGAACAAGCCAGGAAAGTACAAATACCCCCCAAATGACCCCTTTTTTGAAAGTAGACATTCCAAGGTATTTAGTAAGAGGCATGGTGAGGTTTTTGATGTTGTCATTTTTTCCCACAATTCTTTGTAAAATGAATTTATTTTTTATTTTTTTATTTTTTTCCACAAAATTGTCATTGTAATAGGTTATTTCTCTCACATGGCATGTGTATACCACAAATGACACCCCAAAATAAATTTTGCTACTCCTCCTGAGTATTACGATACCACATGTGTGGGACTTTTTCACAGCCTGGCCACATAGAGAGGCCCAACATGCAGGGAGCGCCATCACGTGTTCTAGGAGCAGAAATTACACATCTAACTTGTTGACTACCTATTACACTTTTGAAGGCCCTGGAGCACCAGGACAATGACACGTGACACTGACGTGGCACTGATGACAGATGGCACTGATACGTGGCACTGATACGTGGCACTGATGACACGCGACACTGATGTGGCACTGATGACAGATGGCACTAGTACGGGGCACTGATGACACGTGACACTGACAGATGGCACTAATATGTGGCACTGGTGACAGATGGCACTTATATGTGGCACTGATATCATGTGGCACTAATACGTGGCACTGATGAGAGATGGCACTAATATGTGACACTGATGACAGATGGCACTGATACGTGGCACCGATGACACGTGACACTGATGACAGATGGCACTGATACATGGCATTGATGACACGTGACACTGATGACAGATGGCACTGATGACACGTGGCACTTATACATGGCACTGGGGACAGGTGCACTGGGGACAGATGGCAGGGGGGACAGATGGCAGCGGGCAGGGGAGGACAGATGGCAGCGGGCAGGGGGGACAGATGAGGACAGATGGCAGCGGGCAGGGGGGGACAGATGAAGACAGATGGCAGCGGGCAGGGGGGGACAGATGGCAGCGGGGGACAGATGGGGACAGATGGCAGCGGGCAGGGGGGGGGCAGATGGCAGCGGGGGGGACAGATGGCAGCGGGGACAGATGGGGACAGATGGGGACAGATGGCAGCGGGCAGGGGGGGGGACAGATGGGGACAGATGGCAGGGGGGGGGACAGATGGCAGCGGGGGGACAGATGGCAGCGGGGGGACAGGTGGCAGCGGGCGGGGGGGGGGACAGATGGCAGCGGGGGGGGGGGACAGATGGCAGCGGGGGGAGGGGGGAGGGGACAGATGGCAGCGGGCAGGGGGGGGACAGATGGCAGCAGGCAGGGGGGGGGGGACAGATGGCAGCAGGCAGGGGGGGGGACAGATGGCAGCAGGGTAACAGATGGCAGCAGGGTGTCAGATGGCAGCAGGGTGTCAGATGGCAGCAGGGTGTCAGATGGCAGTGGGGTGACAGATGGGGACAGATGGCAGCGGGGTGACAGATGGGGACAGATGGCAGCGGGGGGACAGATGGGGCAGATGGCAGCGGGGTGACAGATGGGGACAGATGGCAGCGGGGGGACAGATGGGGGCCGCAGGCAGCGGGCAGGGGGGGGGGACAGATGGGGACAGATGGGGGCAGCAGGCAGCGGGCACAGATCGCACATTTTTTTTTTTTTTTTTTTTTTTTAATTACGGCCGCTTGGCCGTTCATCCTCTCTCTTCTCACACGCTGTCAGTGTGAGGAGAGAGAGCGGCGCTGACAGATGATCTCATATGTTTCCATATGAGATCATCTCTCATTGGACACGCCGATCTCGCTGTAAACGGCCGCTGTGATTGGCCGTTTACAGCGAGATGTGACCGGCCGTGTCCTACGGACACGGCCAGCACAGAACTTCCCCGATGCGCGCTCTCAGGAGCGCGCATTAGGGAAGTAAACAGGAGGACGTCCAGGGACGTCCTCCCGGCAGGGAGCGTCCGCGCTGCAGCCGTCTTTCGGCTATAGCGCGGGCGCGTAGTGGTTAAGTCGTCGGTGTTCGTTTTCGTTGATTCGTAAGAGTTATTTTTTCGTTTTTTCGTTTAATTTTCGGACGCATTCGTATTTATTCGTACATTCGTAACATTCATAGATTCGTAATCGGAGCATAATTCATAATTTTATGTAATGTGTATGCTATTATTACATTTTAATAATTTACGAATCGAAAAAAAAAGTTACGAATCGAAAAAAAAAAGTTACGAATGTACGAATTTTTTTGTTCAATAGAGACACAGAAAATTACAAATCGAAAAAAAAAAAAAAAAAAAAAAGTTACGAATCGAAAAGAAAGTTACGAATCGAAAAAAAAAGTTACGAATGTACAAATTTTTTTGTTCAATCCATTCGAAGCACGTTTAGCAGCACCATTGTAAGGGACACGGAAAATTAGCAATTCAACAAAAAAAAAAGTTACGAATGTACGAATTTTTTCGTTCGTTTTCCGGATTTTCTTCATTAGTACATTCGTTGTTTCTAATTAGTTTTTTTTTGGATTTTCGTTGTTTTTCTGATTCGTTCGATTCGAATGATTCGTTAATCGGATTCGTACGATTCAACCGATTCGTTACAATTCGTTATTCTGATTCGTACGATTCGAATGATTCATTCATTCGTACGAAAACGAACGAACGAAAATAACGAAAAAAAACGAAAACCGAAAAAAAACTAAACGAATTGCACATGTTTAGTTTTAGGCTGTAATCTAGGTGTGATCGTATAGTTAGTCCAATCTGTGGCCATATCTTCTTAGTAGCAAGGGAACAGTTAAAGAGGAACTGCAGTCTGCTCCCATAATTTGTAATTAAAACATCTTTGCCATTCTGAAGCTTCCCTCAAACTACTTTGCATATTATTTTATATATAATGTGGTTCTGTACTTTCCAAATATGCTGCAGAAATCTCCCTCCACTGAGTCTGGGTTCATCCATTTTAACTGTGGGCAGCTGAAGCTGCTGCCTGTTCACTTCCTGGTTTTCTGTGCTGCTGGCTACTCAATATGCACTTCCCAGTCTCATGCCTGTGCAGTAAGCAAACTGTGGTGCACATTGTTGTTTATAAGTTGCCATAGGAATGGCAGCTTTTGTGGAAGTTCATGCCCCATTATTGCAAAGTATCAACAGCATGGAACACAGAAACAGCCGAGGAAAGTGTACATACTATACTTGTTCAAACAGGAAAGCAGAAAATAAAATAATTTTACTGTAAATTTTACCATGATGTACTGTATTTCTTATCCAAACTGAAAACACTGAGTAGACAAGCCTTAGCTGCAGCTAAGTGTCAGGGCACTGCAGAGAGCTGCCTGGAGACGGGGCCAAAGCACTGAGAAATAATCTCCTATGCAGATGAGAGAAGGAGTGTGAACTTATCTAGGAAAGATTGTGCAGACTGGCCTGGGGGTGTAATAAGTGTACAGGGCTGAAATCTCAACATAAAAAAGAGAGAGCAGTCTTCCTTTCACTAAACTAGACAAAATTCTACTCCTCTGAAAGCACATTGATCCTTTGTCTCCTCCCATCCCCGTCCTCATCCAATCCCCTCTAGCCCCGTAGCCGTGCTCAGTTGTATTCAGCTCTCCTGCGTCTCTCCGCCCCCTCCTCCCCCCCCCCGCCCCCCCCTCCTCTGCCAGCTACCTCTCAGTGAATGAACAGATAAGAAGAAAGGAGCACTGCTGGGAGATCTGACGCTTCTCTCCCAGGAGTCATTGCAATGCAGGAAACAGCATTTTTCAGCAATGAAAGAGAAAGTACAGAGAATAAAGCATTTACTTCCACCAAATTATAGTTTTGATTTCCAATGATTACACAGCAAGGGCAGAAGGTTCAATTGAAGGAAAGATGAAAAAATTACTGAAGGTCCACTTTAAGTAGGTGGCACCATCATGTGACCGATAGAAAGTGAAACGAAACATGGGCGCTGCCATGACAGTACTGGATTAGACTAGTTAGATAACACAGTCCATTCTCAGAGCAAAAAGGGAGTAAACTGTTGCTTCTTATCTGGCAGTGAAGGTCATCATCAACTGAAAACTTTGTGTCTTAAAAGGAAAAAGCAAGTGCATTACAAATTCTTAAAGTGATAGTCTATAAATATATAAAACTCAACATTATCTGACCCTATAATTCTACCAATTTCCCTCCTCTTGACCTCTATGGATTGGTCACTACTAGAGTTGAGCGGACACCTGGATGTTCGGGTTCGGCGGGTTCGGCCGAACTTCGGAAAAAAGTCCGGGTTCGGGACCGAAACTTGACCCGAACTTGACCCCGAACTCCGAACCCCATTGAAGTCAATGGGGACCCGGACTTTTGAACACTAAAATGGCTGTAAAAAGGTCATGGAAAGGGCTAGAGGGCTGCAAATGGCAACAAAATGTTGTTAAGAGCATGGCAAGTGATCTGCAAACAAATGTGGATAGGGAAATAACTTAAAATAACATAAAAAAAAATAAAAAATAAAAAAAAATGCTGGAGGCCCCCTTCTCAGCAGAAGAGGTACAGGAAGTCATTAAGAACCTCAAACTCAACGGCACGATGCCGCACATATGGTGGGAATACCCCAGAATACGCAACTTTCTGGAAAAAATTATTCAATTTAATGGATAAGATAGTGGGAAAATAAAATACTTGGAAATTAAAAAAAAATGAAAAAATTATAATCTTGACCTAGGAGGACGAGGTCCATATGGAGTAGGAGGTTGAGGTGGCGGTGGATGTGGCGGTGTAGGTGTAAGCGGCGGTGGAGGAGGACGAGGTAGCCAACACTGGTTCAAAAATACAACAATGGCTGGGTAAGGCTAGTGGTGAATGATGTGTCGAATTCTGTCCCCCATCACATAGTGTCCGCCCTGTACTGCGCTTGCTCAGTATGTAGGACAAGGGGATTTTTAAACTCTCCGAAGACGATGCGCGGTGACTCCAGGTTCAAGCCACATCATCCGAGGTTGAAGCCTAGCCAAGCGAGCCCGTGAGGGGCCCTGTTACTATGTGCTACCGTATGTCCACTTGGATGGTCGGGCTTGAACCTGCACTCACTGCGCAGGCGACGTTCATCTTTGGAGATTTTGTGAATCTCCTTGTCCTCCGTACTGCGCAAGCAATGCACCTGCGCAGTAAGTGGCCGGACACTATCCGATAGCAAGACAGTTTTCGTCAGAACACCGGTATATGTGTCTATTCTGCACAAGGTACGGACAAGTCTTGTGGGATCCATGCCTGGTTCATTTTAATGAACGTGAGCTTGTCCACATTGGCTCTGGACAGGCGGCTGCGCTTGTCTGTGATAACGCCCCCTGCCGTGCTAAATACACGTTCAGATAATACACTGGCGGCAGGGCAGGCCAGCACCTCCAAGGCGTAAAGGGCAAGCTCAGGCCATGTGCCCAATTTGGAGACCCAGAAGTTGAAGGGGGCAGACCCGTCATGTACTACGTGTAGGCGTGTGCACACATACTGCTCCACCATGTTGGTGAAATGCTGCCTCCTGCTAAGACGTTCCATCTCGGCTGGTGGTGCTGGTTGTTGTGGCGTGCTGACAAAGCTTTTCCACATTCCGGCCATGCTAACCCTGCCTTGCGAGGTGCTGGGACCACTTACACCGATCACAAACAACCCAGACTTTATCCCAGGTCTACACCTCAAACATATACGGACCTGGACTGCGAATCAATGCCTGACGAACTCTAGAATTAAAACTTTAGAAGCCTTACAAACTGAGTGGGAAGGTCCATTTCCTGGTTTATGGTTCTACCTACAACTAAAAGATTATCTGCTTAATAGTAAACACAGAGCTTCATACTGCCTTCCACTTCTCCCATTTGAAGATGCATGCTTCAAAAGAGCCCCAATTAAGAATACCACTTCCCTAGCTTATTCCTGGTTAAACCAGACAGAGTTCGCAGAGAATGATAAACACAAAAGGAAGTGGGAAAAAGAACTAAACACTACATTCACTACTGCTCAATGGGAGAAGGCATGTATTATGGCTCACAAGAGCTCCTTGAGTACCAAATACCAAGAAATATCATATAAAATACTCACCCAATGGTACATCACACCTCACAAAACCAGGAAATGGACCCCCACGAGCTCGGACGCTTGCTGGAGGTGCGACAGTAATGTAGGCACCTTCCTCCACATCTGGTGGACATGCCCCCATATACAACCTTTCTGGAACATAGTGACGTCGTGGATTAAAACCATAACAGAAACCAGACTAGAACTTACACCAGCTGCATGCCTAATTAACATAAACAACTTCACAATAAGCAGATACAAAAAATCCCTGACCAGACATCTTCTACTGGCAGCCAAAACACTCATACCCCTCCACTGGAAAACCAAGCACGTACCCACCATTACTGACTGGATAGACAGAGTAAATTACATCCACAAGATGGAAGAACTAGCCACGATGAAACGGGAGAACGATTCTCGTTTCAATGACACATGGCAGCCATGGATACTATTCAAATACTCGCCTGAATATCTAACACTCACTACACCAGGTAACGCTGGCAACCCGACTCCAACCAAAACCTAGGTCCCCTGTAACGCAGACGGAACCAAAGACCCCTAACACGATACTACCATGAACAGTAATAACACCCAGACACACTCCCAAACCCCAAGACATTGAAATCATATTATTGGACTAACTTAATGAGATCTCCCCCTAGGAGAACGACCAAACCGCAACCTACCCCCCTCCCCCCTCTGATACCCTGACTCACCTCCCGACCCACTCCTCCTCCCATCACCCCCCCCCCCTCCCTAACAATGTTACTCCCAATAAATACTAAACCCTAACCTTTTTCCTATGCTGAACTACGCATATTTCCATATGTTTAAATACACTGTTAACATGACTCCTTTAATGTTACGCGCCTATGTAACAGCGCATGTTATATACCTTGTTATGTACTTTGTTTCAATAAACCTTTTGATTGTGAAAAAAAAAAAAAGAAGTGCTTTGTCAAAACCACTTCTATAGTAATTTCTGTGGTTTTGACAAAGCACTTCTATAGTGTGAAAGGCGTCAACCTACCTGCATTTCCCCTGCCTGTACCTGTGTTACCAATTGTATCACCTGTGAGCAGCGATCTCTTTTTCTGTGTGGCAACTAAATTTTAATAACGCAACCTAACAGTTATCTATCTAGCACCTACCTAGGAGGGTGCTACACCCCTATTCAGGACTACATGTTCTATAATTCCAAGGGCCACTGCGCATGTGTACCATATCAGTCTTCCCTGGATGCCTGGCATACCTGCCCAGGCAGTGTCATAGAAGTTTCTTTCTCTACAGGGAGCAGGAATGTAAGGGTGGCTCTATGAGATCCTGGAAGGCAGCGGAACCATCCTGGGGCAGTGATTAACCTCTTGCTGACCAGCTGCCGCAAATCTACTGCTGCAGGTTCGCTTGGCTGCACAAAATGCTATAGGTGTACATTGGTCCCTTTAATAGCTATAGCAGGCGTACCCCCTTGCCAGCGGCCGTGATGTCCGCCAGCCACTAACGATCGCTCCACAGAGAGCCAGGACGGGGATCTGTCTATGTAAACAAACAGATCCCCGTTCTGACAGGGGAGTAGAGAGAGATCGTCTGTTCCTAGTGATCAGGAACAGCAATCTCTCTCTACTCCCAGTCAGTCCACTTCCCTCACAGTTAGAAACACCACCCTAGGGAACACTTAACCCCTTGATCAGAGGGGAGGTTTGTGAGGACGCAGCCAGAGGAGTGGATATCGAGGAGGTGGATGCCTATGTGTTTGCTCATTAAGGTTGTTTTTCCTTGCCTTTAAGGTAAGGGGTTAGGGGAAACGGCCTTGGACACCTGCATGGGAAGGAGCACCTTTCTGATAACCTTTTTAAACACTTTTTGATCGCATCTGCAAAATTCACCACACAAAATTCACTTGGAGATTGCATAGAGATTGCACTGTGTATGGGGATTTTGTGCCGGATTGCACAGGACTTGAATTTATAAGCACTTTATTTTGGACTATTATTTCAGATACTTAGAACCTTTCTTCATTATTTTTGCACATTTCTGGCTTAAATTACACAGGTTTAGTCGTTAATACATATTTTTTTGCTTATTTGCACAGGTTTAGCTGCCATTTATTTATTCACCGACTTGCCTATTTGCACATATTTGTGGCTGTTTTATTGTTTGCACGGATCATATTTTGCATTTTTTCACGGATTTTTATGCATTTATTTATTGATTGCCACTTCTTTAATATTTTTATTGCACTTAACTATTTTATTTACTTTGGTGCACTCATTATTTGGAATTCATTCACATTTGTAGATCTGGTTTATTTGTCTGATGTCATGTGCATAGCACTGTTCATTACTTGATGCTATACGCTCATTATTTATTTCATAAATTTCTTGACGCTTTGTTTTGAGCCATCCTTGCTGGATCTTCCCCTTGGAGTGGCTTATCCTCCACAAGCGCCACATTTTTTACCAACTGAAGATTATTATTATTTTTATCATATTTTTATCAATGCAATTTGAGTACGCATTTAATCTTTTATAATTTTAACATATTTTTTTGAATGTCAGCGCCCCATTATTTATATAATCCTTTTTATATAACTTTTTACTAACCCCTTGATCGCCCCCTAGTGTTAACCCCTTCCCTGCCAGTGTAATTTTTACAGTTTACAGTGGCTATTTTTAGCACTTTTCGATTTATAAATGTCACTGGTCCCAAAAAAGTGTCAATACTGTCCGATCTGTCCGTAGCAATGTTGCAGTACCACTAAAAATCGCTGATCACCGCCATTACTACTAAAAAAAAAATTATAATAAAAATGCCAGAAATATATCCCCTATATTGTAGACACTATAAGTTTTGCACAAACAAATCAATATGATCTTATTGTGATTTTGTTTTACCAAAAAAATGTAGAAGAATACATATTGACCTAAACTGATGAAAAAATGTGTTTTCTTTTATTTTTTTTGGGGGGGAGGGTATTTATTAAAGCAGAAAGTAAAAAATGTTGTTTTGTTTTTTAAAAATTGTCGGTCAAAAAATAAAGACACAGAGGTGATCAAATACCACCAAAAGAAATCTCTATTTGTGGGAAAAAAAAAAAGGACATGAATTTTGTTTGGGTACAACATCGCACGACCGCACATTTGTCAGTTAAATCGATGCAGTGCCGTATCGCAAAAAATGACCTGGTCATTAAAGGGGTAAATCCTTCCAGGGCTGAAGTGGTTAATGAACCTGCTCAACTAAAAAGAAAGTCACAATTTGGAAGAAGAAGCAGTACCCAAGGTAAGTACTGAGAAAAGCTGTTGTAACTGCTTTTAATATTTTTAAGTTTTAACCTGTTGCCACCCACGTAACATATACGTACAGCAGCAGAAGGGTGGCCTGGGCAATGTGTCTAAGGAGTTCTCTACAGGTGGAGAACAAGTGCTTAAACCATCGGTTACCTATTTCATTCACATTTATGCAACAGTCCGTGTGTGGACTGCCGCCATTTTGTTGGAGTCTACTGGAGCTTGACAAGCCAATCCTGTTCATCCTGTATCAGTCCATCCACATGCTGATCCGACTGACACAGGTTTAGGGGGCATTTGAGTGGTACAATTTTTGTTGTTTTGACCTACAATTAGAATGTATGTTTTGTTTTAGACCCTGCACTGCAGAAATGGCAGTAGCATGCCAGTTGGCTGTAGCACATGGTTCTTACATCAGCTTCAGTATTACAGGTTTACATCATTTTACTAGGCTGGGCTAACTTAACAACCCTGTTGGATAATATTATGATCCCCAACACATCCTCTAGATTTTGGTTTGTGTGTTTGTTTGCATTGGATTCTGCAATGAGTAAATGTTGCATGTATTGTAAATTTGTCGGCAAACACTGGCAAGGACCTGCTTAAAATTCCCTTCACTGACTAGGCCATCTGTTTGTGCTTTTAAAAGGAAATTATCCCCTATTTATCAGTGCAGTTTACATTCATTGTATCTTTCCACAAATTCAGTAAAACATATGGGCCTGGGAAATCTTTAATGGCAAGAATTAATTTACTTAATAGTTTTTTTACATTTTTATTTTTTTTAATTTTTTTAAGATGCAACCAAGATAAAATGTGCGTAAACAGAGGAACGGGAAAACAGATATGGGTGTTTCAGGAAACCTGTATATATGTCACTGTTATGTCCTGTACACACGATCAGACATTCCAACAACAAAACCGTGGATTTTTTTCCGACGGATGTTGGCTCAAACTTGTCTTGCATACACACGATTACACAAATGTCGGAAATTTCCATTGCCAAGAACGCAGTGACGTACAATACGTACGATGACACTATAAAAAGGAAGTTCAATACCAAGTGCGCCACCCTTTGGGCGCCTCCTGCTAATCTTGTGTTAGTAGAAGTTTGGTGAGAGACGATCCGCGCTTTTCAGCGCTGTGCTTTTCAGTTCATAACTGCTCTTCAGTTTGTGCTTGTGGGTTCTTATCTGTTCTTCAGTGCGTTTTGTCAGTTCGTTACTCTCTTTCAGTGTGTTCTATTTTGTATCTGTTTTTCAGTGCGTTCTTGTCCGCTCGTTTCTGATTTTCGGTTCCCACTTCTCAGGCCTTTCTGATTTTCAGTGCGTTCTGTTAGTTCGTTCTGACCAGCCGACCGTTTTCTAGCTATGTTGCAGGTACGTACTCATTGTAGAGTTTGTGCTGTGCAAGGGCTTAGTGTTGGAGTTCCATCTTTGTCCCAAGTCCAGTCCATGAACAGGGCGAGGAGGAGTTCATGGACGAAGAATTAGTTACTCCAGCGTGACCAATTCTCGCACATGCCATTGTTGCCGGAGATCTGGCAGAATAATTCTGATGATTTCAGGAATTATGTCCAGATGACGGACCCTGTTTTTCACTGTTTGTTGGCTTTGCTGTCCCCTTATATTATAAAGCAGGACACCTGCATGTGGCAAACCATCACTCCTGAACAAAGGCTAGTCGCCACCTTGCGCTACTTGGCAACGCGGAGAAGTCTGCAGGACATCAAGTTCTCGACTGGCATCTCCCCCCAGGCTCTGGGAATCATTAGTCCAGAGACCTGTTCTGCCATCATACAGGTCCTGCAGAAGGACTATATTAGGGTAAGTTTTCTCCTTTAACATCACATTCTATGTATTTAATGTTTGCTAATGTATTGTATTTATTTCATTATTCCATAATTAACATGACTGAACAAAAAGGCCCAGAAAGGGAAGGAACCTCGGAGGAGTCAGCGACTGCTTTGATTCGGCGGGTTACTGCAGTCCTCAGAAACACCTGCAGTGTTCAAGAGGCCTTTGGCTGTATGACGGCCAGCAAAATGCAAGAAATGGAGGAGGGCCAATGCCTCATATGTGAGGTCGTCATATTTCAGGACCTAAATAAGGGGGTGAGGGGCCAACTCACCAATAAAGTCACGTATGTGAGTTGGACAATACTTCTCTTCCACCTCCTGCTACATCTCCAACACCACAGCCACAGCCTGGAAGGAAGCATGTGTTAACCTCTAAAATCTCTATTTCTGATTTATTAATCACAAAATATGATATGGGTTAAATGAGAGTTCTATTGACCAGGAGGAAAAGCTTGAAATATAATATCATTTATTATAGGTAGTTAAAAGTCTAGCTAATACACAAATCTCTAGCTATGGTCTTACATCAAGGAATAAAATACTAGGTTGAAATAAAATATTTACATGAAGGACTATAGAGTATATTCCTTCAGACAGTGATCTACAAGCATATTTAGTTACAAGTAACAGGGCATACCTTTCCCTGCTAGCTGCCATCCTACCCAGGTTCAATTCTGCTGGCTGCTTTCCCCGAAAGAGGAAGTCGCCTCCCCTTTCCTCTGAGTATATCAAACCAGGCTGATGTCTCATTGGCTGGCCTAGCTTGGATAATGATTGGAGGGCTTGCTACATAAGTCAGCCCCTTTCATGCCACTCCTTGTGGCTACTTCATTGCATACCCCAGCATGGGGTCCTTTGAAGTGAATAGGTGACAAACAATGTAATTGGCTCTCCATTGTTTGTATATACAAGCCTCGGCCCCGCATTGTCTGAAATTAACAAGAGCTTGGAGGAAGGCTGTTTGCCCCACTTTCATAGATGCAAACCAAAAGTGAAATTATGAATATATTCATAATTACAATATTTTCCAGATTTCACATAAACTCATAAGGCAACACATGAAAGGAAGTCAAGAGAGTGATGGCCTGGGTTCGGTCTGGTCTAAGACCACAGCCTCGGGACATATATGTCATCTGCTGCTGCTCCCGATCTTTTGTAGTCCTGGACCGGATTGTGCTCCCTATTAAATGGACTCCTCAGGATACCAATTTTGCCTGTCAAATAATTGATGTCTGCCCTGGGGTACAAAGGCTTAACCAATTTCAACAGTTTATCCAGCGTTGCCCTGCTCTTTATTTTGTTATCACCTCCTAATAAATTAGTAATTTAATTGTTTTGACAAATACTTGGCGATGTGTTTTAGGTATAAGGTATATTTTAAAAATACAATGTCAAATTAACAAGGGACACCAACACCAACCAACCTCTTTGATGTTAAAAAATACAAGATAATAATGGTGTTGTGGTAACTTGACACACAAAACGACCAAAAATATTATGGAGAGCACTATAAAAAAACAAAAACAGATTATTCAGGAGATCACGAGAAATAATAAGAAATCAGTTTGTCAGAACTCTGTGTGAATATCAGCAGCAAAGCAACTTCATTATTCTAGCATTAAAAAGAAGAAGAGAATGCGCTGCATTGAAAGATTAAAAAATTTGTAGCGTGACGAATGTGCTATCTCTATTACGAACGCTAGTTTTACAAGAACGAGCGCTTCCGTCTCATACTTGATTCAGAGCATGCGTGGAATTTTGTGCCTCGGACTTGTGTACACACGCTCGGAATTTCCGACAACAACGTTTTTTGTCATAAAATTTGAGAACCTGCTCTCAAACAAAGGGACGAAGCAGTAAACAGAAATGACTAAATAAAAAGAATCATCTACTTACAGCCACGGACAGCCAGCCTATTCAAACGAAAAGCACTGAAAAAACAAAAATGAAGGCACACCAACCTAGTGCATTACCTTTATAAACCATTCATTTGTGAAAATAAAATAGATGTATACCATAAACTGTTTATCATAAACTCATCATAAAAAATCAGACTCAATGATATCAGGCCCACTGCACATACTTCTTATCTCAGGAAGAAGCCACCCAAATCCATAAGCTGACGCGTTTCGAGGGAACTTCCCCTATGTGCTATGTGTTTTAGACACCTATACAATGGAGGAGTAAGAGTCAACCGGTTTCTGACCATCACACTTGAGCACAGGAGGTGGTTTACATTGTTTGAGCTATTCAAATGAATGACAGGCTGACAGATGTTGCGGATATATGGATCAATCCAGACATCAGAGGGGTTGTTGGGGTGTATGCACTGCTCCACTGTCTGCATTTGGGGCTGTGCATACGTCCCTCTATGCATGTAACTGCTCAAATGTCCATATTTATCTGTACAACCCCAACATCTGTCAGCCTGTCATTGATTGCTATACACTGCATCTGTGACTGCCAGATAAAGAAAAACACTGATTCTGTACAATGTAAGGCCCTTTACTGCCATGTGTATGAAGCCTAACATAATCATAACCCAAATTACATATTTTATCTCGGAAATGATGTGATTCGTAAACCATCAAAAAGAGCAAATTGTATTATCCCTTTGTATGATCAGCTAAAAAAAAAAAAAAAAATTACAAAAAATATAGCAAATGGGGAAATAGGGGCCCTAACCCTATGTTCACATCTATGCAGCTGATTTTTCTGGCACGTTTTGTGGTACATTTTTTGTTTTTAAACACTTTTTAAGCCCCGGAAGGATTTACCCACTTCCTGACCAGGTAATTTTATGCAATACGGCACTGCATCACTATAACTGACAATTGCGCGGTCATGCAGTGCTGTAGCTACTGCTGTCCTTTTTTTCCCCACAAATAGAGCTTTCTTTTGGTGCTGTTTGATCACCTCTGCATTTTTAATTTTTTGCGCTATAAACAAAAAAAAGAGCTACAATTTTGAAAAAAAAAATTAAATATTTTTTACTTTCTGCTATAAAACATTTCCAAAAAAAGAAAATGTAAAAAAACGAATTTATTCATCAGTTTAGGCCAATATGTATTCTACTACATATTTTTGTTAAAAAAAAAAAAAAAGCGTATCTTGATTGGTTTGCACAAAAGTTATAGTGTCTACAAAATAGGGGATAGATTTATGGCAGTTTTATTTATTTTTTACATTTTTTACTAGTAATGGTGGCAATCAGTGATTTTTAGCGGGACTGCGACATTGCGGTGGACAGATCGGAAACCTAACTGACATTTTTGACACTTTTTTGGGAACCAGTGACATTATTACAGTATTCAGTGCCAAAAATATGCAATGTTATTGTACTGACACTGGCAGGGAAGGGGTTAACATCAGGGGCGATCAAAGGGTTAAATGTGTTCCCTCACTGTGTGTTCTAACTGTATGAGGGACTGTGTGACTGGGGAAACACAGATATCCGTCTTGCATAGCAGAAAGACATGATCTGTGTAATCTCCCCTGTCAGATTTGTCTTGTTTACACAGGCAGATCCCCGTTCTGTCACTGCGGGGAACGATCGCGGGTCGCCAGCCGATATCTAGTCCACCAGACCCGCTGATAGGCTCCCCCGCTGGCAAATGGGAGTACATGCACCCACAAATCGCTGTGTACGAGCCGACGTACACCTACGGCGATTTGCAGGATTGAGCCGCATTGCCACAGTATAATGACGGCTGGTTCTTGGTGGTTAAGCGGTTAAGCACACGTTTTTGATATATTTTTGCATGCAGTTTTCATGTGTTTTTTTTTTCCTCTCTCCTTAAAGAGGTTGTGAACTCTGAAAAAAACACTGTAAGACAAAGGCATAATGAGCTAGTTTGCATCGAATACTAGCTCATTAGGAAATACTTACCTTAGAACTAAGCTGTACCAGCGGTGCTCGCACACCGCTGAGATGGCTGACATTTTTCCTGGAGTTTCTTCCGGGATCATGGGCTCCGGCACTGGGATTTGCCAGAGCCACGCTGACATCTCTCCCGCACGGGAGCCGCCATTCATGGCATGGGCCTTGGAAGGAACGGCACCCGTGGCCATTCCTTCAGAGCGCAGTGATGGCACTGGCTGCATGTAATGTAAATATCTCCTAAACAATGCATGTTTAGAAGATATTTTCACCTTATTATAGGCTTACCTATAGGTAAATGTCAGCAGAGAAACTGTGAAAAGCTGGATGTTAAGGAGTGTGCCAGGAAGCACACTCACCCCAAAGTGCCTTGTCCCCATGTTGATGGGGACAAGGGCCCCTTCCCCACAACCCTGGCCGGTGGTTGTTGGGGTCTGCAGGCAGGGGCCTTATTGGAATCCGAAGCCCCCTTTAACAAGGGTGCCCCCACATCCTGCGCCCTGCATGTGAATGAGTAATGGGTATCCCTACCCATACCCAAAAAGTGAGTTGAGACACAACACAAGTTTTTGACAAGTCCTTTGTTAAAAAATAAAACATTACCTGGGTCCATGTCGCAGCTCCAGCGCCCTCCCCTCACTTCCTGAGGGACCATAGGCTCCTGCTGGCATCAGTCAAACTCCTGTGAGGAGGAAGTGGTGTGTGTGTGCCTATAAACACACACAGCCTGGCTCAGGACCCAATGGGAGCCAAAGAGGCTACCAGAAAAGGAGTAAAGGGATCTTTCTGTACAATATCATTGCACAGAGCAGGTAAGTATAACTTTAAAAAATAACTGTAATATCACTTTAATTTCCGCTTTATTGTATTTGATTTAGTATCATCACTTTTATTGATCTCCAATCAAAATGTTTTTCTCTTTTCCCTTTGCACGGTTATCTAAGCAAACCTTTAAATAATCCTGTCATAATGGCATCTTACACAGCATTTTCCTCTCTGATCCAAAGATCTTGACGTTTCAGATGAGCGACTTCATCATGGATTTAAAAATAACCTTGATTTATGCTAACACACAACATTTTCTTCCCTTTAAGGTACATCTAGAATAGCTTTAGAAGGTACATCAGAATAGCTTTTCCACCCGCCCGCAATGACTCACACTACTCTCGTATTCTTTTTTAGCCTTTGAAAACACCAATTACCTAATCTGCAGGAATTTGTCTCCCGAGGCTCCCCGGATAAGGGTTTTATCTGACTTTTGCCCATCTGATGATGTCCCTTACTCATACATGACATCTAAAGCTCAGAGATCTCACAGTTATAATCATAGATCAGGTTTCTGATCTTGGCATAGAGACTTTTTCATGCAGGGCAGGGAACAACTGAATGCTTATATTTGACACAAGGTCTGCTTACAAAGAGAATCAAACCGCCATTGAGGCCTGTTTGACCCGTCACAGTGTCACTGCCACCGATGAAATGAACATTTAAAAATGACATTTTGGTGAGAAATATTCACTGGCACAGCTATTAGACACCACTCCAAATATCAGTAAAGAGAAGAGAATGGTGTAACATTCTCTGCTAATGACACAGTCTACTATTAAGATCTACTGTGTGGTGGAGACAAAAATAAATGTTTTTAAATATATAATTTTACGTGTGAATGTGGAGTGAATTTTGTTTGATTTGTGGGTGTGTAATATCAGTAGAATAATATTCTGTAATGAGATGACGGGTCCCCTTTACAGGCATATTTAATGGGGTAGAAAAGTCAAGTTTATAAGTTGTACCTACAGGTAAGCCTATAAGGACTGGCATAGTTTAGGAGATATTCACATTGGGGTTGATTTACTAAAACTGCAAAATCTAGTGCAGACAATAGTGGATAGTAATAATTGGATTTTAACATCAGCTTGTTCAGCCAAGCTTTGACAAAAAAATGGAAGCTGATTGCAGAGTGGCACCAGATTTTTCACTCTCCAGTTTCAGAAAAACAACCTATAGGCATGTGCAGTTTACTTTCTCCACTGCAGGTGGCGCTCAACCATAGTGGCTCTGCTGCTGGAGAGTAAGTCATGAGGAAAATAGTTCCCTTATGGTTTGCTGGGTCACTGGGGAAGCAATCCAGTAGGATGTTGTTGCCCCATGTGACTCTGGCAAGTGGCAAAGTAGGGAATAGATATCCCACCTGTTAGGGACAGTACTAGCAGTTGGAAAAGGTTCTTGAAGAGGAGTGAAAATGTAGGCTTGCATCTCTTTTGGATACTTTCCCGATTGGGCACTAGTTGGCCAGGCCGCATTCTGGCCCTCTCTACAGATGGCGTCAGTCCAGCTGGAATCTGCTCCTTTCACATTGTTGGAAACCGTGAGTGCACTCAGATGTGTGAATTATTGTCGCCGCACACACTGCACCCTACCTACAAACCCCACTGGCCGAGGATATCACTGCTCATGCGCAAGAGAGACATCATCTCCACTCGGTCATTCAAACAGCTGGAGACTGGAAGGAAGACTGGCAAAGATGGGAATTCCGGAAGCAATAACAGTGCACCACTGGAGGGCTCCGTTTTAAAGGTAAGTCTTCCATAATGTGCTAGTATGCAATGCATACGAGCACATTATAGCAATAACCTGCAGGGGGTCCATTTTATATTTTTGCCATGTAAGTTTTTAAGTGGAGAGATAGCACAGGATCTGCAAAGTTGTCCTACTTACAGATTGTTAAAGTGGAACTTCAGTCCTGCTGTGTGCAGGCTCCTCCCCTGGCTCCACCCTAATGGTGCATACACAGAAGCCCTGAAGGGCTCTGCTTAGCCTTTGGCAGAGTCCTTCATGTGCAAGTGATTTTCCAGCATGTGCAAAGATAGGGAAGGTTTTAGTCCTCCCAATGCACATGCACAGGAAACCATGTGCATGAGCAGATGGTCAAGGAAACCAGCACTTATTTACCTGCGCTGCAGGGCTCAATTGGGACCCAGAGCTCACGGCACAACTGTTCATGTGCAGGGGGCTGGGAGAAGGAAATGTAATTTCTGCCTAGGTGAGAAGCGAGAAAGTTCTGCTTTACAGCAAAAATACTTGACATTAAATTAAAAAAAGCAAATAAAATCTAATTGTGAAAGAAGGAGGGGAGGAGGCAGGGCAACATATCATGCCCTTTAGGGTGAATGTCCACTTTAAGGAAGGGATTGCTCAAACTTAAGCCCATAAGGGTGAAACTCGTTAGGGAAGGGCTGTCTGCAGGTAGCCCCCAGCCCCGATACAAGAAATTGGCTGACTCTTGTGAGGAGTCATGCAACAATTAACATGCCTTGATGAGTGGATGTCAGAGCCTAGGAATGCCAACTCATTCAGACCGTTTTTTTTTTTTTTTTTTTAAGATGAGGTCTGTTGTGGGTTGACTTGTCAAGGAGGTGGTCAAAGGTGATGTTGGAGTCGCCTTCTATAATTACTCTGCCTTCCAGTAGAGGGGAGAGGGATGAGAGGATAGAGGAAAAGAAGTGTGCTTGGCCTTGGTTAGGGACATAGTATGAAATGATGGAGTACATTACTCCTTCAATGTGACCTTTGATCAGAATATATCTACCATCCGTGTCCCTGACTGTGTGTGTATGCGAAGAACGAAATCCGCTTGGATTAAAGGATGGCAACTCCCCTTTTTTTGGAGTCTGCATTTGCCAATTAAATGGTGGGGAAGCTACGGTGGAGGAAGGAGGGGGAGTAGCTGGTGGGGAAATGGGTCTCCTGTAATAGGACAATATCAAGGCCCCTGGAGTGGTAGCTTTGGATAGCCTCTTAATTTGTGAGTTAAGCCCCTGCGTGTTATGCAAAGGAATTCTGAGAGTCATTTGATGAGGGGTTGAGTTAGCCATGAACGCGTGGAGGGGGTAGCGAATACATGTGAGGGGTGCTACCTCAGCCACTGGAGATCGGGGATCGTCAAGCAAGACCCTGGGACAGTTTGGATTCCATGTGGATGGCTCGGAGGAAGCTTTCTGTGAAGGTTCCTGTAAGGTGCAAGAGGTTAGATGAGGGGTGACAAGACATGGAATAGAGAGAGAATGAACGAAAAGAAGGGGAGAGAAACAATGTGTTCAGGACAATACAGAGCAAAGTAATGGAGGTACAGGACTGGCAAGCCAAGTTTTAATCCGAGACCTACTATATGGGTGAGATCGGTAAAGTGGCAACCCTGGTGGGGGTTGCTTTCCTGGTGTCACCAGAGGAGAGGAACTCCTCTACCTCACAGGAGGTGAAGTGGCATGCAGGGCCGCTCCGGCCTCTAGGCCCCCCTGTAAAGGAGGACAATGTTGTGGGACCCTGGAAGGAAGGAGCTAAGAGGTGTAATCAAGTTAGGAACATTTAACAAAAACAACTGGCAATTAAACCTTGACAGTAGGTTATGGAGAAATCTGCAAGGGAAGGGAAGGTGAGGGGGGAGTAAAAGGGGAAGGGAAGGGAACAAAAGTACATTTAAGAAAGGGTAACCGGCAAAAACAATTCAGTGTAAGAACAGTCCTGGCGGGTGAGCAACGAGCCCGATGGGGCTAGAGACTTAAGGATAGGGTGGTATCCCAAGTTAGCCACAAGGTGGGCTATTGGGATCCAACAAAATGAGACCATTGGTCCGTTGAGGTAAACGGGTGACCAAGTCTGTGTAGAGCAGTCCACTACACAAACGAATGGGGTAACCATCCGGACCAAGAGCAGGGTTTGAACATCCCGTTAGGAGCGTGGGGGATAACTGCTCATCTTGGGGGTGAGGGTCTCGGTGTCTCTTCAAGAGTTGCTTATTCCACAGCGGAGTCAGAGGGCTGTTTGGAGGGGGTCTCTTGGAAGAGTTTGGTTTGGCAGCTGTTTGCTGAGGGGGTAACTCTTGAGTGATAAATCCGAGATGGAGGAGCAAATGTTCACCTTTTTGAAAGTTGGTAAATCCATATGATTTGTCCCTGAACTGAAACTGAAGACAGAAAGGGAAAGACCAGCGGTATTTGCTAGATTTCTGTGCCAAAATTTCAAGAAGAGGTTTAACCGGTTCACGACTGGCGCACACAGATGTACGTCGGCAGAATGGCACGGACAGGCATAAGGGCGTACAGGTACGTCCCTTTAAAAATGCTGCCATGCTATTGCATGCGCACCGCTGGTCGGGACCCCCGTGAGTCCGGTCACGGGTCCCACGGACTCGATCTTCACAGGGATACCCGCGATCGTCTCACGTGGAGGCTGAATGGGGAGATTCGGAAGTAAACAGCATCTTCCCGTTCTGCCTAGCAACAAGTGACACTGATCTCTGCTCCCTGTGATTGGAGCAGAGATCAGTGATCACTAACACACAGCCACGCCCCCACAGTTAGTAACATGCCCCTAGGACACACTTAAACCCTACACTGCCACCCCCTGGTTAACCCCTTCACTGCCAGTGTCATTTACACAGGAATCAGTGTATTTGTATAGCACTGATTGCTGTATAAATGACAATGGTCCCAAAAATGTGTCAAAAATGTCCGATGTGTCCGCCATAATGTCGCAGTCACAATAAAAATCGCTGATCGCCGCCATTACTAGTAAAAAAAAGTATTAATAAAAATGCCATAAAACTATCCCCTATTTTGTAAACGATATAACTTCTGCGCAAAAAAAGAAGAATACGTATCGGCCTAAACTGAGGAAAAAAAATGTTCTTTTATATATTTTTGGGGGATATTTATTATAGCAAAAAGTCAAAAATAATGTGTTTTTTTCAAAATTTACGCTCTTTTTTTGTTTATAGTGCAAAAAATAAAAACCGCAGAGGTGATCAAATACCACCAAAAGAAAGCTCTATTTGTGGGAAAAAAAGAACGTCAATTTTGTTTCGGAGCCACGCCGCACGACCGCGCAATTGTCAGTTAAAGCGACGCAGTCCCGAATCACAAAAAAATGCTCTGGTCAGGAAGGGGGTAAATCCTTCTGGGGCTGAAGTGGTTAAGATCCCTGCAATGTACATAGATCACCCATAGGGGAATGCTTTTTTCTCATTAAAAGTGGAGTTACTCTTTAACTTGAATGGCCACTAATGCGCCATAGGACAATGTCTCTAAATGTAGTCCTAAGCACACAGCTAGCTAAACTAAGCAAATAATTGATAAATATCAGCTTACTTGTGTTGGGCCCATCCTAATCCACTTTATTGCATAAGCCTTCAAGATGCGCAAAGCATAGAGCTTGAAAGAAATTGAGTTATTTCAGCTGTGCTCTGAATTAATCTTCGACAACGAGGCCCTATGAATGTAATCCAGCTTGCAGGAGACCCAGCAGTTTACTTCATTAAGATTCCCTTAAAAGCAGCTAGGAGACTGTAATACGATGTTTAATTATTACTTTTTGCATTACTTATCACAGTCACCGCAACTTACCTGAATGACAGTTTTCAGAAAAGATGTCATCCGCTATTATTTTATCATTTCAGGTGTCATTCAAAATGTTCACGCTAATATTCCACATTACTAGGCAACGTGCTTGCCACAAAAATACTTGGGGTTAATCTGAAGCACCTTTAGGTCTTGCTGCTGCCAAGATAAGGGAAGAAAATTAGAGGAAATACTTTAATATCAGATAAAAGCACTGTTATCTTTCTTTCTAGGTAATTGTTGCCAGCTTCAAAGTCAGATATGGATATCTTAAGTATTTATTTTATTTAAGGCTCTTTTTTGGGAAAAAGAACAAACACATAATTTGTAGGGCTCCTAACCAGAAAAAAAAGGACTGGTCTTAAAGTGGTGTTAAACCCAAAAACAGTTTTTTTTTTTTCCTTTTGGGGAAAAACAGCGTGCAAATGTAAGCAACTGTGTCAGTGGGAAATGGTTTATCTCAACCCTCTGCCACTTTTGCTGGATAGCTTGGTCTGGAAAGAAAGTTGAAAAATAACAGACATATTGGCCGGATCACCAAGAGAAAATAAAGGAAAAAAAGCCACCACATCTTAGTACTAGTAAGCTGCAATAAATTACATTTTTTGTTTTTGGGTTTAATACCACTTTAACCACTTTACGACCAGCGCACGACGATGTACGTCCCTTTTTTTGAAGAGGGATATCTCGGTAACAGCAGCAGCTGCTGCCACAACCGAGATATCCATCTCTTCAGGCGCCGGTCGTATTTACGATAATGGTGGTCTCCGCTGCGGATTCACCGCAAGATCCCCACCCCTCCCGCCGCTCTCGCCATCGGTAGCGGCGGAGCCAATTGGGTTCTTTCATCTGCTGGGTATGGAGATGAGTGAGGCTAAGATGGCCCCCACCCATCTCTATACCATAGCAGGGCAGAAGCGACGTCAAAACGTCATTTCCGCCCATACGTCTTAAAGGAACATTTTTTAAATGACATTTTTTTTTTGTCTAAATATGAGATCTGAGGACTTTTTGACCCCAGATCTTATATTTAAGAGGACCTGTCATGCTTTTTTTCTATTACAAGGGATGTTTACATTCCTTGTAATAGGAATAAAAGTGACCCAATATTTTTTTTTTTTTTTTAAAACAGTGAAAAAATAAATAAAACCAAGTAAAATAAATAAGAAAAACATTTTTTTTTTTTTTTTAAAGCGGTCCGTCCCGACGAGCTCGCATGCAGAAGCGAACGCATACGTGAGTAGCGCCCGCATATGAAAACGGTGGTCAAACCACACGTGATGTATTGCTGTGATTGGTAGAGCGAGAGCAATAATTATAGCCCTAGACCTCCTCTGTAACGCAAAACATGCAACCTGTAGAATTTTTTTAAATGTCGCCTATGGAGATTTTTGAGGGTAAAAGTTTGACGCCATTCCACGAGCGGGTGCAATTTTGAAGCGTAACATGTTGGGTATCAATTTACTCTACGTAACATTATCTTTCACGATATATAAAAAAATTGGACTAACTTTACTGTTGTCTAATTTTTTATTCAAAAGAGTGAATTTTTTCCCAAAAAAGTGCGCTTGTAAGACCGCTGCGCAAATACGGTGTGAAAAAAAAGTATTGCAACGACCGCCATTTTATTCTCTGGGATGTTTTAAAAAAAAAATAACTATATAATGTTTGGGGGTTCTAAGTAATTTTCTAGCAAAAAAACCTAGTAAACACCTAAAATCCAAAACGAGGCTGGTCTTAAAGTGGTTAACCATTTGAGCTCCAGAAAGTTTTACCCCCTTCATGACCAAAGCATGTTTTGCTATTTAGCACTGCGCTACTTTAGCTGGTAATTGCTCTATCATGTCATCTTGTACGCAAATTATAATTTTATAAAAATTATAATTTTTTTATATTATAAAATTATACTTTTTTTTCACACAAATAGAGCTTTCTTTTGGTTGCATTAGATCACCTCTGGGTTTTTTTTTTTTTTTGAACATTAAAGTTTATTTGCAAAATAAAAGGCATTACATGTCCATATGGAAAATAATCAACATACAATCTTGCAACGCTAAGAGAATTGCAATGAAATATCCAGAATAGGGATGAGCCGAACATCCACGGGTTCGGTTCGCACCAGAACCTTCGAACGGACCGAAAGTTCGCGCGAAATTTTCGAACCCTATACGTTATAATGGACGCGAACGTTCGAAATCAAACGTGCTAATTACAACGGCCAATATGCATGTTAATGTCATAAAACAGGTTTGGGGACCCGGGTCCTGCCCCAGGGGACATATATCAATGCAAAAAGAACTTTTAAAAACTAACGTTTTTTCGGGAGTAGTCATTTTAATGATGCATAAAGTGAAAAAAAAAAAAAGTGAAATTTTCCTTTAAATATGGTACCTGGGGGGTGTCTAAAGTATGCCTGTGAAGTGGCATGTGTTTCCCGTGTTTAGAACTGTCCTTGCACAAAATGACATTTGTAAAGGAAAAAAAGAAGCCATTTAAAACCACTTGCGGCTTTAGGTTTGTTCTTAAGTAGAATCTGAAGGTACATTATGAAGTGTAGCTCCATCCCAAAAAAATCTATTTTTAAGCTTTTTGGAGAACATAGGGAGGGGTTATCACCCCTGTAACATTTGCTGTCTTTGCACATCTGTTCAGAACATGTCACCTCACTTTCCGTCCCAATGACAAATGTTTTTGGAAAAAGTGGGGTTTTATTGGAAACAAGGATTGGTGATAAAGTATCAGTAGAGAGGAGATACCTTTTTCCCAAATTAAATCTAACAGGATAGAATTTCCCTTCCTAGGGGTAGATTTCCTCTCACTTCCTGTTTTCTCTTTCCATTTGCAAGTAGGAGTCGTTTGTAAGTTGGATGTTTGAAAGTAGGGGCCTGGCGTATATACTCTGCAGAAATTTGCCCTATTAGATGTTGGTGTAGCCACAAGACTGGTGGGCACAGGAATGGGCCCTGCTGTGAGTTAATAGATCAAGATTTGTAATTGCATGCACCTGTTGAACAGGGCAGAAAAATTGGGGGTGGTGGTGGTGGTGGACGGTGTTGCCACAAGACTGTAAGCTCTCACAGTTACTCTTGGTGGGCGCAGGAATGGGCCCTGCTGTGAGTTATTAGATCAAGATTTGTAATTGCAAGCACCCGATGAACAGGGCAGAAAAATTGGGCCTTTGGCGGTGGTGGTGGACGGTGTTGCCACAAGACTGTAGGCCCTCATAGTTACTCTTGGTGGGCGCAGGAATGGGCCCTGCTGTGAACTATTAGATCAAGATTTGTAATTACCCGCCCCTGTTAAACAGGGGCTGAAAAATTGTGCCTTAGGCACTGGTGCTGGTGCCACAACACTGCAACCCCTCACAGATCCTGTACTTGGAGCACAGCAGTCACACGTGTTGCGAAGCATTTTTTTAAAAAATTGTAAGTACACGCCCCTGTTAAACAGGGGCTGAAAAATTGTGCCTTAGGCACTGGTGCTGGTGCCACAACACTGCAACCCCTCACAGATACTGTACTTGGAGCACAGCAGTCACACGTGTTGCGAAGCATTTTTTTAAAAAATTGTAATTACCCGCCCCTGTTAAACAGGGGCTGAAAAATTGTGCCTTAGGCACTGGTGCTGGTGCCACAACACTGCAACCCCTCACAGATACTGTACTTGGAGCACAGCAGTCACACGTGTTGCAAAGCATTTTTTAAAAAAATTGTAATTACCCGCCCCTGTTAAACAGGGGCTGAAAAATTGTGCCTTAGGCACTGGTGCTGGTGCCACAACACTGCAACCCCTCACAGATACTGTACTTGGAGCACAGCAGTCACACGTGTTGCGAAGCATTTTTTTAAAAAATTGTAAGTACACGCCCCTGTTAAACAGGGGCTGAAAAATTGTGCCTTAGGCACTGGTGCTGGTGCCACAACACTGCAACCCCTCACAGATACTGTACTTGGAGCACAGCAGTCACACGTGTTGCGAAGCATTTTTTAAAAAAATTGTAATTACCCGCCCCTGTTAAACAGGGGCTGAAAAATTGTGCCTTAGGCACTGGTGCTGGTGCCACAACACTGCAACCCCTCACAGATACTGTACTTGGAGCACAGCAGTCACACGTGTTGCGAATCATTTTTTTAAAAAATTGTAATTACCCGCCCCTGTTAAACAGGGGCTGAAAAATTGTGCCTTAGGCACTGGTGCTGGTGCCACAACACTGCAACCCCTCACAGATACTGTACTTGGAGCACAGCAGTCACACGTGTTGCAAAGCATTTTTTAAAAAAATTGTAATTACCCGCCCCTGTTAAACAGGGGCTGAAAAATTGTGCCTTAGGCACTGGTGCTGGTGCCACAACACTGCAACCCCTCACAGATACTGTACTTGGAGCACAGCAGTCACACGTGTTGCGAAGCATTTTTTTTTTTAAATTGTAATTACCCGCCCCTGTTAAACAGGGGCTGAAAAATTGTGCCTTAGGCACTGGTGCTGGTGCCACAACACTGCAACCCCTCACAGATACTGTACTTGGAGCACAGCAGTCACACGTGTTGCGAAGCATTTTTTTAAAAAATTGTAAGTACACGCCCCTGTTAAACAGGGGCTGAAAAATTGTGCCTTAGGCACTGGTGCTGGTGCCACAAACACTGCAACCCCTCACAGATACTGTACTTGGAGCACAGCAGTCACACGTGTTGCGAAGCATTTTTTTTAAAAATTGTAATTACCCGCCCCTGTTAAACAGGGGCTGAAAAATTGTGCCTTAGGCACTGGTGCTGGTGCCACAACACTGCAACCCCTCACAGATACTGTACTTGGAGCACAGCAGTCACACGTGTTGCGAAGCATTTTTTTTAAAAATTGTAAGTACACGCCCCTGTTAAACAGGGGCTGAAAAATTGTGCCTTAGGCACTGGTGCTGGTGCCACAACACTGCAACCCCTCACAGATACTGTACTTGGAGCACAGCAGTCACACGTGTTGCAAAGCATTTTTTTAAAAAATTGTAATTACCCGCCCCTGTTAAACAGGGGCTGAAAAATTGTGCCTTAGGCACTGGTGCTGGTGCCACAACACTGCAACCCCTCACAGATACTGTACTTGGAGCACAGCAGTCACACGTGTTGCGAAGCATTTTTTTTAAAAAATTGTAATTACCCGCCCCTGTTAAACAGGGGCTGAAAAATTGTGCCTTAGGCACTGGTGCTGGTGCCACAACACTGCAACCCCTCACAGATACTGTACTTGGAGCACAGCAGTCACACGTGTTGCGAAGCATTTTTTTAAAAAATTGTAAGTACACGCCCCTGTTAAACAGGGGCTGAAAAATTGTGCCTTAGGCACTGGTGCTGGTGCCACAACACTGCAACCCCTCACAGATACTGTACTTGGAGCACAGCAGTCACACGTTTTGCGAAGCATTTTTTTATAAAAATTGTATGTACACGCCCCTGTTAAACAGGGGCTGAAAAATTGTGCCTTAGGCACTGGTGTGGTGGCATGGATCATTGAGGAGGAGGAAGAGGATAGTCAGTGAACATAAGAGGACAGTCACTCAGCATCAGCATAGGCAGTCTTGAAGGGATGTGACATTAAAAATTATTCGGTTATATCCGCCTCAGGTGCCTGGTAGCTGGTGGTGATCCAAGACTGATTCATTTTGATGAAGGTCAGTCGATCAACCGAGGCGGTGGACAGGCGCACCCTATGATCAGTGACAAATCCTCCAGCAGCACTGAATGTGCGTTCGGAAAGAACGCTGGAGGCAGGACAGGCCAGTAGCTCAATTGCATACTGTGCAAGCTCTGGCCAGTGATCCATCCTCCGGACCCAGTAAGCCAGAGGATTTTCGGTGGGAAAGGTGTCCAAGTCTGACCTTGCCCCAAGGTATTCCTGCACCATGTATATCAGACGCTGGCGATGGTTGCTGGAACCGATCATACCTTGGGGCTGCGGACTAAAAAATTGTCTGAACGCATCGGTCAGACGTCCACCTTCCCCACCGCTCCTTCTGCTACTGACCGAAGCCTCAGCAACTCGTCGCCCAGGACCAGGAGTTTGTAACCTCCCAGTTTCTGGGAACGCGTTGCACAGACCTTTCTGCAAGGCCTCCCTGAGATGTCTCATCCTCTGCTCCCTCTGCGACGGCAAGATAAGGTCCGCAACCTTACCCTTGTACCGCGGATCAAGGAGAGTGGCCAGCCAGTAATGGTCCCTCTCCTTGATCCGAAGAACACGAGGATCCTTCCGCAGGCTTTGCAGGATCAGGGAGGCCATGCAGCGTAGGTTAGCTGAGGCATTCGGTCCGGAGTCTTCTGGGTCACTGAGGATGACATGATCGCCAGCCACCTCCTCCCAGCCACGTACAAGTCCACTGGTTTGTTGGGACTGTACATCATCCCTAAAAGACTGCTGCTGCTGATGCTGAGTGCCAGGCTCCACCTCCATGCTCACACAATCCTCCTCCTCCTCCTCCTCCTCCTCCTCCTCTTCCTGTGTGATGGGTGGGACAGAAGGAACACTGTCCGGATAAAGGGGGCCTTGAGAGGCAAGGAAGTCCTCCTCTTCCTGCCTCTGTTCTGCCTCAAGTGCCCTGTCCATTATCCCACGCAGCGTATGCTCCAACAGGTGGACAAGAGGGACAGTGTCACTGATGCATGCACTGTCACTTCTCACCATCCTCGTGGCCTCCTCAAATGGTGAGAGGACAGTGCATGCATCCCTGATCATGCTCCACTGACGTGGGGAAAAAAAACAAGCTCCCCTGACCCTGTCCTGGTGCCGTAGTCGCAAAGGTACTCATTGATGGCCCTCTGCTGCGTGTGCAGTCGCTGCAGCATGGCCAACGTTGAGTTCCACCTGGTGGGCATGTCACATATTAGGCGGTTCTTGGGCAGGTTCAGCTCCTTTTGCAGCTCAGTCAGCCGAGCACTGGCATTATAAGATCGGCGGAAATGCACACAGACTTTCCTGGCCTGCCTCAGGACATCCTGTAAGCCTGGGAACCTGCCCAAGAACCGCTGCACCACCAGGTTGAGGACGTGAGCCATGCAGGGCACATGGGTGAGCTGCCCCTGTCGCAGGGCGGAGAGGAGGTTGGTGCCATTGTCAGAAACGACCATTCCTGGCTTAAGCTGACGTGGCGTCAACCACCTCTCGGCCTGCCCCTGCAGAGCTGCCAGAACCTCTGGCCCAGTGTGGCTCCTGTCCCCCAAACACACCAGCGCAAGCACGGCATGGCATCTTTTTGCCTGCGTACTTGCGTAGCCCCTTGTACGCCTACGGAGCACCGCTGGTTCCAAGGACAGAGCACTGGAGGAAGAAGAAGAGGAGGGGGTGGAGGAGAGAGGTGTGTCACAACCAGTAGCAGTAGTAGCGTTTTGGAGGCGTGGTGGCGGAACAACCTCCAACACTACTGCACCTTGTCCTGCATCCCTCCCAGCTGCCAATAGAGTGACCCAATGGGCCGTGAAAGAAAGGTACCGTCCCTGTCCATGCCTGCTGGACCATGAGTCAGCGGTAATATGCACCTTACCGCTGACCGCCCTGTCCCGCGAGGCATGGACATTGCCTTCCACATGCCGGTAGAGAGACGGAATCGCCTTCCGTGAGAAAAAGTGGCGTTTGGGAACCTGCCACTGAGGAACCGCACATTGAACAAACTCACGGAAGGGGGCCGAGTCTACCAACTGAAAAGGCAGCAGTTGAAGTGCTAGCAATTTAGCCAAGCTAGCATTCAACCGCTGGGCATGTGGATGGCTGGGAGTGTACTTCTTTCTACGGTCCAGCAGCTGGGGCAGGGAAATTTGCCTGCTGCAATCAGACGTCGGTGTACTGCAAGTACTTGGTTGTGACACACCTAATTCTACACCTTCAGTCCTCTCAGAGCAGCTTTCAGAGAGGACTGAAGGTGTAGTGGGGATGGAGATCCCAGCTGATGAGGAGCAAGGAGAGGTCCGCTTAGTTCTTTGGTGTGGGTCTTTTATGTGTGCCTGCCAACGAGCTGCATGGCAGGTCGACATATGTCTGGTCATGCTTGTGGTGCCCAAGCGGCTGATGTTTTGGCCACGCGAGATACGCTTGAGACAAATATTGCAAATAGCAGTGGTGCGATCTGATGCACTCGTCTCAAAAAAGGCCCACACCAAAGAACTTTTCTGATAACGTGCAGAGGCAGCGCCCTGCACAGGCGGAGCTCTGCGGTGTTGTACAGTTGCTGTGCTGGCCTCTACCTGGCCTCCAGGGGGCATCCTGCCTCGTTGGACATGTGACGCCGCATCCTCCTCCTCCTCGTCCTCCTCCTCATCCTCTCTCCCTTCAGGCACCCACGTGGAGTCAGTGACCTCATCATCCCCTCCCTCTTCACCACTAGAGCAAACCTGGCAGTAAGCTGCAGCTGGTGGAACAGTACTGCCAGATTCCTCAAGCTGGGTATCATCATCCGAGCCTTCGAATCGTTGGGCATCCTCCTGGAGCATGTACCCAACACTGTGCTCAAAGAGTTCGGGGGACTCCTCAGGAGGACATGGTGGGTCTAGGGAAGGGGTGGCTGATGATGCCATTGAGTACGCGTTGGCAGCTGCTCTGTCAGTACCCTGAGCCTGGGTGAGAGAGGATGAGGAGGATGAGGAGGGCTTGGTCATCCATTCTACCAAGCCTTCAGCATGATGCGGCTCCACATGTCCAGCTGCCGAAAACAAAGACGCGCGTGTCCCATGGCCACGTGCTGATGACGATGCACGACCACGTCCACGGCCACGTCCACTAGAAACAGAGCCTGCCTGCCCTGTGTTCTTGGCTCTGCACGCTCTGCCTCCCCTTGGCGGTCTTCCAGCCATTGTAGTCGGTAGTCCTGTGGGTGCTGCTGAGAAGAAAATATAGGAGCTCTGTGTGATGCCACTAACACACTAGAAGTCCTATGGGTGCTTCTGCAAAGAAAATAGAGGAGCTCTGTGTGATGCCACTAACACACTAGAAGTCCTGTGGGTGCTGCTGAGAAGACAATATAGGAGCTCTGTGTGATGGGACTAACACACTTCAAGTCCTATAGGTGCTTCTGGGAAGAAAATATAGGTCTGTGTGATGGGACTAACACACTTCAAGTCCTATAGGTGCTTCTGGGAACAAAATATAGGATCTCTGTGTGATGGAACTAACACACTTCAAGTCCTATGGGTGCTTCTGGGAACAAAATATAGGTCTGTGTGATGGGACTAACACACTTCAAGTCCTATAGGTGCTTCTGGGAAGAAAATGTAGGTCTGTGTGATGGGACTAACACACTTCAAGTCCTATAGGTGCTTCTGGGAACAAAATATATGATCTCTGTGTGATGGGACTAACACACTTCAAGTCCTATAGGTGCTTCTGGGAAGAAAATGTAGGTCTGTGTGATGGGACTAACACACTTCAAGTCCTATAGGTGCTTCTGGGAAGAAAATGTAGGTCTGTGTGATGGGACTAACACACTTCAAGTCCTATAGGTGCTTCTGGGAACAAAATATAGGTCTGTGTGATGGGACTAACACACTTCAAGTCCTATAGGTGCTTCTGGGAACAAAATATATGATCTCTGTGTGATGGGACTAACACACTTCAAGTCCTATGGGTGCTTCTGGGAAGAAAATATAGGTCTGTGTGATGGGACTAACACACTTCAAGTCCTATAGGTGCTTCTGGGAACAAAATATAGGTCTGTGTGATGGGACTAACACACTTCAAGTCCTATAGGTGCTTCTGGGAACAAAATATATGATCTCTGTGTGATGGGACTAACACACTTCAAGTCCTATAGGTGCTTCTGGGAAGAAAATGTAGGTCTGTGTGATGGGACTAACACACTTCAAGTCCTATAGGTGCTTCTGGGAACAAAATATAGGTCTGTGTGATGGGACTAACACACTTCAAGTCCTATAGGTGCTTCTGGGAAGAAAATGTAGGTCTGTGTGATGGGACTAACACACTTCAAGTCCTATAGGTGCTTCTGGGAACAAAATATAGGTCTGTGTGATGGGACTAACACACTTCAAGTCCTATAGGTGCTTCTGGGAACAAAATATATGATCTCTGTGTGATGGGACTAACACACACTTCAAGTCCTATGGGTGCTTCTGGGAAGAAAATATAGGTCTGTGTGATGGGACTAACACACTTCAAGTCCTATAGGTGCTTCTGGGAACAAAATATATGATCTCTGTGTGATGGGACTAACACACTTCAAGTCCTATAGGTGCTTCTGGGAAGAAAATGTAGGTCTGTGTGATGGGACTAACACACTTCAAGTCCTATAGGTGCTTCTGGGAAGAAAATGTAGGTCTGTGTGATGGGACTAACACACTTCAAGTCCTATAGGTGCTTCTGGGAAGAAAATGTAGGTCTGTGTGATGGGACTAACACACTTCAAGTCCTATAGGTGCTTCTGGGAACAAAATATAGGTCTGTGTGATGGGACTAACACACTTCAAGTCCTATAGGTGCTCCTGGGAACAAAATATATGATCTCTGTGTGATGGGACTAACACACTTCAAGTCCTATGGGTGCTTCTGGGAAGAAAATATAGGTCTGTGTGATGGGACTAACACACTTCAAGTCCTATAGGTGCTTCTGGGAACAAAATATATGATCTCTGTGTGATGGGACTAACACACTTCAAGTCCTATAGGTGCTTCTGGGAAGAAAATGTAGGTCTGTGTGATGGGACTAACACACTTCAAGTCCTATAGGTGCTTCTGGGAAGAAAATATAGGTCTGTGTGATGGGACTAACACACTTCAAGTCCTATAGGTGCTTCTGGGAACAAAATATATGATCTCTGTGTGATGGGACTAACACACTTCAAGTCCTATAGGTGCTTCTGGGAACAAAATATATGATCTCTGTGTGATGGGACTAACACACTTCAAGTCCTATAGGTGCTTCTGGGAACAAAATATATGATCTCTGTGTGATGGGACTAACACACTTCAAGTCCTATAGGTGCTTCTGGGAAGAAAATATAGGTCTGTGTGATGGGACTAACACACTTCAAGTCCTATAGGTGCTTCTGGGAAGAAAATGTAGGTCTGTGTGATGGGACTAACACACTTCAAGTCCTATAGGTGCTTCTGGGAACAAAATATAGGTCTGTGTGATGGGACTAACAAACTTCAAGTCCTATAGGTGCTTCTGGGAACAAAATATATGATCTCTGTGTGATGGGACTAACACACTTCAAGTCCTATAGGTGCTTCTGGGAAGAAAATGTAGGTCTGTGTGATGGGACTAACACACTTCAAGTCCTATAGGTGCCTCTGGGAACAAAATATATGATCTCTGTGTGATGGGACTAACACACTACAAGTCCTATAGGTGCTTCTGGGAAGAAAATGTAGGTCTGTGTGATGGGACTAACACACTTCAAGTCCTATAGGTGCTTCTGGGAACAAAATATAGGAGCTCTGCCTGCCTGTCACGAACACACTACAAGTCCTATAGGTGCTTCTGGGAACAAAATATAGGAGCTCTGCCTGCCTGCCACGAACACACTACAAGTCCTATAGGTGCTTCTGGGAACAAAATATAGGAGCTCTGCCTGCCTGCCACGAACACACTACAAGTCCTATAGGTGCTTCTGGGAACAAAATATAGGAGCTCTGCCTGCCTGCCACGAACACACTACAAGTCCTATAGGTGCTTCTGGGAACAAAATATAGGAGCTCTGCCTGCCTGCCACGAACACACTACAAGTCCTATAGGTGCTTCTGGGAACAAAATATAGGAGCTCTGCCTGCCTGCCACGAACACACTACAAGTCCTATAGGTGCTTCTGGGAACAAAATATAGGAGCTCTGCCTGCCTGCCACGAACACACTACAAGTCCTATAGGTGCTTCTGGGAACACAATACAGGAGCTCTGTTTGCTGCCAGTGCCTGCCTGCCACGAACACACTACAAGCCCCTCTTTCTAAATCAATCCTTCTAAATGAATCTATCTAACTCAATCTCTCTAAGTGAATCTATCTAACTAAATCCAGCAGAGTGACACAGAACGATCCTGCTCTATCTACGCCGGAACAGCATGTGACCGGCGCAGACGGCGTGGCGGCCTTTTATAAGAGGGGGCGTGTACTAAAGCCCCTGAGCTGTAATTGGCTACAGGCGTCCTGCCTGTAGCCAATTATGGCTCTTCGAGTTTCCGGCGCTGTGATTGGCCAAGCATGCGGGGTCACAGTGCATGCTTGGCCAATCATCAGCCAGCAATGCACTGCGCCGGCCGCGCCGGCCGCAATGCATTGCGGGGCCGCTCGCATCACACGAACGTGATGCGAGCGGCCAAAATAGTTCTGGGCTCGCCGAGCGAGCGAACACCCGGTGCTCGATGCGAACATGGGTTCTCATCGAGCACCGGGCCCATCCCTAATCCAGAAGATAAAGAAAGGTATAAAGTTATCTCTTATTACCAACATTTGCAATTACAACTAGGGTGATTTCAAGTCACCACAGATAACAGAATAAAAGTCAATCCAAAACACTGTGACCTTTTGCATAGTACATCTGAATCAGTCACCTGGTCAATAAACGTTCCATATGTTTTATGTAGAAGCGAAAGATGAGAAAGTTTAGTGAAGAAGGAATAGTGAAGTGAGAGAAAGAGAAGAAGATTTCTGCTGCCCTACCGGGAAGTACTCAAGATACCGCCTCAGTGATCGCAAACACTCATCGAAGCGAGAAAGATGGGAAAATGTCTTATGAGCCAAGGCCTATATCTGTGACCTCAATACACAGTTAAGCCCAGCAAGTGGCTATTATTAAGTCAGATTTGTTTTTGCAAGTTTTCGTAGTTCTGCGAGTACCGAAATACAAACCAGGGAGACCAAGTCTTATGGTATTGTTCAACCTTTTCAGTAGATTGGGCCGCTGTGTCTTCCATCTCACAAATGAAGGACACTTTGTGAAGCCAATCTTTTATTGTAGGAGTAGTTGTCGATTTCCAGTGAAGTGGAATTAGCCGCATTGATTAAATGCCTTGAGAGTGAGCTTTTGATTTCTTGAAAGAGAAATTAGATATGTGTAGTAGCCAGCATGCTGCATCTAACCTGAGCTTGGTCTCCGTGATTTGGTAAATCGTGTCAATTACCTTAGTCCAGAATGGGACCAAAAGTTCACATTGCCACCAGTTGTGAAACAAAGTGCCCTTTTCCTTGGTGCATCTCCAACATTTGTCTGATGTTAGTGGGTACCATCTGTGGATTTTCTCGGGTGTAGCGTACCAGTGGGTCAAAACCTTGTAGGCTGTTTCCTGCATACGAGTGCTAAGGGGAACATTTGTGAGACAAAATACAAGCCCATTCCCATTGGATATCAGTTACCTGTAATCCCAACTCCTCTGACCATCTCTCTCTGAGTCTATCACCCTCCTGGGGCCTCATATCTTGTAGCCAGGCGTATGAAAGGGATTTAGTTTTCTGCATCTGCTCTCCCTCCAAGCATACCACCCTGAACTCAGTAAGTTCTCTTGTAAAGTGCGCCCTGCGTATGGCTCCATTGACAAAGTTGCGTATTTGAAAATATGACCATAAGGGCATTAATGGGATCCTACTATCTGACTTGAGTGTGGCAAAATCCTTGATCAGTTTTTTTAGAGAAGCAGTGTGAAGCAAGCAGGGGCATCCTAGAATCCCCTGCTTCTAACAGGTGATTCCTGATGCCTGGTGGGGAGTCTGGGTTTTCCTGCAATGGGGTGAGAGGGCCCAGCAGGGTGGAGAATTTGGGGTTTTTAGCTAATGTGTGGAAGATCTCAAGGGTAACACCTATGAGAGGATGTGTTCTTATGGACAGTGGGTATTTGTCTTTCGGAATCTAGGGAGAGAACTGGAGGGGTAATGTGCTCATCTCATTTTCTATTGAGACCCAATCTTTGAATTGTTGATGGCAGTGCCAATTAATTATACGTGCCACGTGGGTTGCATAATAGTAGGATTTAAAATCGGGAATACCCATAACCCCAGTACCTTTGGATCTAGTGAGAAGAGAGGCTTTTAAACGGGGCGGTTTGTGTGCCGAGATGAATTTCATCTGTAGTGAATGGAGTGTTTTGAAGAAACTCTGTGGTATCCTAATCGGCAGGGTGCGAAGGAGGTACAGAACTTTTAGCATAACAGTAATTTTACAAATGGCTGCCCTACCAAACCACGAGAAGTGTTTTGGTTGCCATTCCTGTAGGTCCTTTTTTATGATCTTAAGGAGTGGGGGGAAGTTTCTGTCAAAGGTTGATGGGAGTCGGGGGGGTCAAACAAACCACCAGATATTTTATGGCTGTGTCATCCCACTTAAAGGGACTGTTGTGCTTCGCCGAGGACAGTCTTTCTGTGCCTAGTGATACATTCATCGCCTCAGACTTAGAATAATGAATTTTGAGGTTGGATATGTATCCATACACCTCAAACTCTCTCATAAGTGAAGGAATGGCAACAAGCGGGTCTGTCAAAAAAAAAAACAAGAGGTCGTCGGCATAAGCAGCGACTTTATGACCCAGTTTGTTAATCTGGAATCCTTTAATGGATGTATTTGCCAGTACATGCCTGATAAATGGTTCCAGCGAAATAATGAAGAGTAGGGTGACAGGGGACAGCCCTGTCTCATCCCATTTTTAATGTTGACTCTCTCCGAAAGCGTTCCATTCATTTTAAGTCTGGCCGAGGGATTTTGGTGGAGACACGATATCCAAGCCATCATATGAGGACCTAGACCCACATGTCTTCACGTCTCCAACATATAGTCCCAAGCTACTCGATCGAAGGCCTTCTCCGCGTCTGTTGACAGGAGAAAGCCTTCGATCTTTCGCTGATGGGCTGCATAAATCAGGTTCAGGGCTTTTGTAATATTGTCTTTGGCCTCTCTGCCAGGCATGAAGCCAGCCTGGTCTGGACCAATAAGTTCAAGGGGTAGGGGTTTCAGTCTGTTCGCTATAATTTTAGACATGAGCTTGACATCTAGATTCAGCAAAGAAATCGGCCTATAACTAGTGCAGTTTACTGGATCTTTGCCCTCTTTGGGCAGAACAGTGATGTAGGCCGATAGAAAGTCAGTCGGAATTTGTCTCTGGGTGGAAAGGGAGTTCATTGCATCCCTGAATGGTGTGGTTAGTAGGTAAATGAATGTCTTGTAATATATAGCACTAAACCCATCTGGGCCTGGGCTTTTACCAGACTTTAAGTCTTTAATAGCCAGTCTGATCTCAGCTATATCTATCGAGTCTTCCAGTTGTGTGGCATCAGTATCCGATAAGGTGGAAAGGTTAGCGTCTTTCAAGTAATCTTTTATCGTCTGTGATCTGTTCGCCTGCATGTCGGGTGGTTTACGTGACTGTGGGAGGTTGTATAAAGAGGTGTAATATTCATGAAAGTGATGTGCAATTTGAGCTGCCTCTCTATTTTCCCCCCTTTATTTAAAATCCCTTTTATATTGTGTCTAGTGGATTGAACCTTCAGTGCCCTTGCTAGGATCTTCCTGGATTTATCTCCATGTTCATAATACATTTTCTTCTTAAAAAATAAAAATCTCCTGGTCTTAGTATCTATGAGCTGTTTGAGGGATTTTCTGGCCTCTAACAGGGAATCCGCCGAGCTGATCGTGAGGAAGTGCTTGTGTTGGGCCTCTAGGGATCGTATTGTAGTAACTAAATCTGAGATTACTTTGTCTCTTTTCCTTTTTTTGCGTGCCTCCATGCGGATTAATTCCCCTCTAACCTAGCACTTATGGGCTTCCCATACATACCGTCTGCCTCCGGGCTAACATTATGTGAAAAGAATTCTGACAATGAAGAGGTCAGCTTGGGAAATAGCTCTGGATCAGTGAGTAGAGAGGAGTTCAGTCTCCAATTGTTAGGTGGATCTGAAAGATTCAAAGCAATAGAGATGGTTTGCAGCCCTATGTGTGCTCCCGTAAGCAAATGGAGGTCCCTCTGTGTGACGAACAGGTAGTCTATCCTTGAGTATCTGTTATGGGGAACTGAGTAGAATGAGAAATCTTTGTCTTCTGGATACAAGTGGCGCCAGGAGTCTATTAAATTTAGTGAATGCAGGAGTTGTTTAATGTTTTTCAGGGTTCTATATGTGAGTACTGTTTTCCCAGTTGAAGTGTCTTCCGTGGGATTGAGGGGGATATTAAAGTCCCCCCCCCCCATACCAAACAGCCGGTGCTAAAGCCCATTAACTCATTTATCAGCTTACGGTAAAATGTAAGTCGTGCAGAGTTGGAAAAATAGGCATTAGCCAATGTCAATAGAATTCCAACCCTTTGAGGAAGATATATCTCCCCTCCGGGTCTATCAGTTTTTCTGATAACTCAAACTTGGCTTCTCTGCTTACCAAGATCGAAACGCCTTTCAATCTCGCCAAGTCGTTTGTGGCATGGTGTGCTTCTATGAAGTATGAATCAGTAAGCTTAGGTGCGTGATTAGTCGAAGTGTGTCTCCTGAAGGAAGACGAAACTAGGTCTACCTTTCTTAAGTTCCCTTAGTAGAGAACAACAGGAATGTTGAGACCTTTGATGTTGTGGGAAATCACTGTAGGACAGCCGCCCAATCCCGAGAAGGCCATGGTGAGGACTCAGAGACAGATGGTGTTTACCTTCTAAAAATATAACTTAAAAGTCAGTAAATATTTTAAAGATGCAGCGAAAATATCTTGTTACTCAAATTACTAGTGTAATTTGAAAAAGGTAAAGTAGAATAGAATAGCTGAGAGCAGGAAAATGAGAGATAAGTAGATATGGAGAGTTTAGGTCACTCCCTCTTTAGGCGTATAATGCGCCCCCGAGGGTCAAAATTAGTGCGTATGAGTGAGACCAAATAAGTCCCTCCCAAGGCACTATTGGGGGGTCTAGGAAAGCCCCTGGCGAGAACAGCCTATACTCTTACACTAAGCTCACACCCACAACAGAATGTGAGCCAGTGCAAGGCAGTATAAGCAAAAAAAAAAAAAAGGTAGTGATTCAATATACCAGTAAGTCAATACACCAATATAAAGAATTTTACTATAAACCTGGAAACGGTCAGGTCGCGGCCCGATATAAGCTAATGATCCGTGCTTAATGGTCATATTTGCACTAAGTTTCTTAACCGCTTCAGCATCGGGCCATTTTTTACCCTTCCTTACCAGAGCACTTTTTGCGATTCGGCACTGCGTCGCTTTAACTAACAATTGCGCGGTCGTGCGACGTTACACCCAAACAAAATTGACGTCCTTTTTTTCCCACAAATAGAGCTTTCTTTTGGTGGTATTTGATCACCTCTGCGTTTTTTATTTTTTGCGCTATAAACAAAAGAAGAGCGACAATTTTGAAAAAAAACACAATATTTTTACTTTTTGCTATAATAAATATCCCATTTTTTTTTTAAAAAAAACTATTTTTTTCCTCAGTTTAGGCCGATACGTATTCTTCTACATATTTTTGGTAAATAAAATCGCAATAAGCGTATATTGATCGGTTTGCGCAAAAGTTATAGCGTCTACAAAATAGGGGATAGATTTATTGAATTTTTTTTTTTTTTACTAGTAATGGCGGCGATCTGCGATTTTTTTTCGTGACTGCGACATTGCGGCGGACACTTCGGACACTTTTGACACATTTTTGGAACCATTCACATTTACACAGTGATCGTTGCTATAAAATTGCATTGATTACTGTGTAAATGTGACTGGCAGGGAAGGGGTTAACACTAGGGGGCGCTGTAGGGGTTAATGTGTGTCCCTATAGGAGTGATTCTAACTGTGGGGGGAGGGGACTCAAGGGGAGAAGACCGATCATGTGTTCCTCCGTACTGGGATCACATGATCGGTCTCCTCTCCGGTGACAGGACGTGGAGCTGTGTGTTTACACACACAGCTCCATGGTCCCGCACGGTCCCGTTGTTTTAACGGGCAATCGCGGGTGCCCGGCGGACATCGCGGCCGCCGGGCACTCGCACCGGGTCCCGAGTGATGCCGCGGGCGCGCGCGCCCCCCAGGCGGCCGGGAATCCGAGGATGTCATATGACGCCCACCCAGGATGGGAGATCCACCTTGTGGGCGTCATATGACAGTGAGCGGTGTTGAAGTGGTTAAAGAACATAGAAGTCCTGTAACGATGAACAATATGCTAATCAATCAAGAATAACATCAACATGGTAATCAACGCCCGGGAACATCCCAGGAAGAGACAGGGTCCAAGGATGAGGGGGTAAAAAATAAAAAAGGCCCCCCCATGCTTCCCTTCTCTAAAGAAAACAAGCTATTCCAGAGATGTTCCCAGTGTGCTATGTGTGGATTCAAGCTGGAAGAGTCAATAGACATTTAGGCCTAGTTTGGATTCACCGTATTGATCTGTCACCTATAGCTACATGTGTCTGCCGATCACACTGTTTGCATAAAGCCTTCACCTGAACTGCCAGTCCAAACCCACATAGATTTGAAAACGTGGAAGGCAGTTGGGATCAGTGTTCTGGGTTGTAATATGTGCATCCACGTATGGGAAGGTTGCTGCCGTGGTGTGCACTCCTCCATGGGATGCCAAGCAAGTCAGTCTACCTCTGTGCCATCGTTATGGACTGTCGAATAAGTATAGCCCTGTCAAACAATAACTGCCGGGATGTGAAGGGCATCTCAATCAGCACAGCACTGTCTTGGTCGAATTAACAGACCGATCATTGCTATGGTTCGGCTCAGTCTAGAGATCGGCGGTACCTTCAAGTATAGTGGTGGTGACATTTCCATGCGATGGTGAGTCTACGAGTCTTCAGTTGCGCAATCAATGTACTGCTTTTCTTTAAATCTCCTATCAGATTCCTGGAGGAATGTGGTCGGTTTCGAGGTGTACCAGACATGGGTGTTTTGAGACGGCCTTGTCTTTGTTTTTTTGAGTGGTGTTTTTCAGGCGACGTTAATGGGGAATGGTGCGGGCTCCGATCCCTGGTAGGAATGGTGAATTCCTGATACCATTCTGGTAGTTCGACAGGTTCCACTTGGAGAGCGGAGCAAAACTCTGGGAGATCATCCGGCGTGCAGAGGGTGTGTTGTCTGCCATTGTGCGTAACTAGCAGGGCGAAGGGGAAGCGACATGTGTAGCGCAAGTCTTTCTCCCTCAACTTATCCAGGAGCGGTCGCAGAGCCCTGCAATTTTTTAAAGTTATCTGTGAAAGGTCCTGAAAAAGTTTAATGGTCTCTCCATTAAAAACAATTTGCTCGTTCCTGCGTGCCCTGAACATGATGTCCTCCTTGAGGGCAAAGTTTTGCAGACAGCAAATGATGTCGCGGGGGGGGGTAGGGTATCTGGACCTCTGGCTCTCAGAGCCACCTCTGGGTTTTTTATATTACATAAACAAAAAAAGGCAGAATATTTTGGGGAAAAAAAACAATATTTTTTTTTACTTTCTGCTATAAAACATAGCTATTAAAAAATGATAAAATTTGGCTACATGTCTTTAGTATAAATAAAAATCCCAATAAGTGTATATTGAGTGGTTTGTGTGAAAGTTATAACGTATACAAAAGTATGGCTATATACTGGAATTTGTATTTATTTTTTATAGTAGTAATGGTTCTGGAGTGGCCATCTCAGTCTCCTGACCTCAATATCATTGAGCAACTCTGGGGAGATCTCAAAACGTGCAGTTCATGCAAGACAGCCCAAGAATTTACAGAAACTGGAGGCTTTTTGCCAAGAGGAATGGGCAGCTTTACGATCTGAGAAGATAAAGAGCCTCATCCACAAATACCACAAAAGACTTCAAGCTGTCATTGCTGTTAAAGGGGGCAATACACGGTATTAAGAACTGGGGTATGTAAACTTTCGATCAGGGTAATTTTTTGTGTTGTCATTATGATTTAATAAGAGTAAACACAGTTGATTGGTAATAAATGGCTTCAGCCAAACACTAACCATGAGTGAAAGAAATGTTTTTGTGTTCTCATTCATATTCTCTGAAAAATGGCCAAGAAATCATAAATTCTGCCAGGGTATGTAAACTTATGAGCACAACTGATATATATATATATATATATATATATATATATATATATATATATATATATATATATATATACTTTCTATACATTAAATTAACATACAATAAAAATGTAGCCTTTCTCCCTGTCTTTTTAAGGTGTTTTTTTGCATATGACTGCCCTCTAGACGTCCTTTTATCAACTGAGTTAGTGACGTCTTCCATTACATTTCAGGAGTCCATCAGTCTTGTTCATTGACTTAGAAAGATTGGAGGCTCGGAATGCACAGTAAATCCTTTTTCTGTTTTCTTTTGTGCTGTTTGATTTTATTACAATGGAAATGCTGAACAGTGGAGGGCTGTGTTTTTCCCAGCAGAAATAATAATATATATATACTCTTGCAGTCACATATTACTGACTGGAGGGATTCTCACTCATAATTTAGAAGTACTTGAAAGATATAAAACTGAGGCTGAAAGGATAAAAAAATATGTCTCATCTATGTGAAGATGGTGGACATGTTGAACTGTTAATAGTTACAACATTAACAAAAGAACAGGTGTTTTCAAGCAAGTATAATGACTAATGCCTGCATGTGTTTTTGGCTCCATCAAACCTCCCTCTTTGGTGTACAGATACTTCTACAATCTGAAACTAATATCATTTAAGGTGTCTCAGAATGTGCTCTCTATCCGGGGAATTAACTAAGCTTCCTGCACCATTATAATAACACAAGAAACTGTCACATTAACAGAGCAGATAGACCTGTTTCAAGCCTATCGGACAATGTTGTCGGAAATTCCGACCGTGTGTAGGCACCATCGGACAGTTTCCATCGGATTGTCCGACGGACAAAGTCCTATCTCCTGCTGGATAGATTTTTTGAAAACAAAGTCCGATCACACCAAATCTGATCGTGTGTAGCGTAGTCTGACGGACAAAGTGCTACGCATGCTCAGAAGAAATTCTGTGACGGAAGCGCTCGGTCAGGTAAAACTACCTTTCCTAATCGACGCAGCACATTCGTCACGCTGCAATATTAAAATGTCTTTAATGCAGCGCATTCTCTTTTTCTTTACAATGCAAGAAGAATTACATGTTTTAGCTGCTCCTATTCACCCGCACTTCTCACAAACTTAGTTCTTTATTAGTTTTCAGGATTTCTAGACTACATGTTTATTTTTACTCAGATCGTAAAAGAATCTTTGTTATATTTTTTGGATGATTTGTAATTTTTGTATTTTTTTTTTTGAATACATATTTTAAGGAGATTTTTTTTTTTTTTTTTTGAGGGGGGTTGTGTGTCTCAACTTAGCAAAACAACATTATTAACATTTGTATTTGTTGCTTAAATTTACTAGGAGTTTGTTGGTTGTTGGTGCCCCTTGTTAATTATAATTTATGATTAGTGAAATGTACCTGCCTACTCAAAGAAAAACTGTCATTGTAGAAAAGTAAAACACAATAGGCAAGGATTTTTTCAAATCAAACATACCTTTATTTAGGTCTCAGCAACAAACCAAAGAGGAACGCAGCGATGGATAAACTTGGGGAATTTGCAAAGCCTTGGACCCCCACGGCAACCATCATTTTAGAAGCGTCTAAAATTGGGGGCCTGAGGAGTACCTATCTAAATAATAAGGGAGTGCTATCTGGTCCTGAAGTCCAAAACATCCGGAACTGCAGCAGATGCCATCTAGGTCCCCAGGCTCTGGTACTACGAGAGGCTCCATCTTCTCTCAGACCAGACTGAATCCAGGTCGTCACTCTCAGGTCTTTCTTGTACGCTTCCTTCCACGCTGTGGTGCTGGTGGGGTGGCAGAAGGAGGAGGAGGCGGAGCATGGTCCCTATCGCAAACATGTGTGAGTGGGGTCATCTCCCCAGCCATCCCCTCATTTATGACCTTTAGGATGACCCCCTCACACATGCTGCGTTGCCCCACCTCCATACCCTTCATTTTATTGGCAACCAAGGAGCCAAAGGCCTCCTCGTAGGTGGGTGTGGCATATAGGGAGGCTGAAGCATCTCTGATCAGCTGGAGCGCTGACTCTCCCACCTCCCCCATCCTTCTCGCCCTTCTGTAGGGAAGGCGGAGGGGAGGGACTTGGGAGACAGTCAGGCTCCTACGCCTACCCCCCTGTTGGCTGCCACTACCCACCTCTTGGCTGCCACTAACCCCTGCCTCCTCCTGACTGCCACATTCCACAGCCACCTCCTGGCTGAGGTCTTCCTGTGTATGAAAAAGGGACATAGTTTCAGTTATTTGTTCATCAAACACACACAATTTTCATCTAGTGACTGTTGCAAAATGTTTACAAATAGAAAACCATACAATTCTCAGCCCTGCAGTTTAGATTCTTGCCCCAACTGTCTCCAACACTACTGTCAGTTGATATGTCAAACACGTTAGGAACTAAGCAATTGGGGATCCTGAATTAAGTGAACATCATTCATTATTCACAAAAATGGTTACAAAACTACTATACCTGCCACAAGCTGGGCTCCTCCACATCTTCCAGACTGGAAGGCCCAGGTTGCTCCTCGGAAGCCTCATCAGGGGTGGCGTGCATGGAAGGACGCGTGCAAGGAAGAGTCGAGAGTGACTTCCTGACATTAGCCTGGTCTTTGAGAAAATGGAGCCTGTCATAGTACCAGAGCGTGGGGACATGGACCTGATCTGATCCAGCTCCAGATGCTTGGGACTGCAGGACCTTATTCCGCTCCCGGAAATAGGTACTCCTCAGGTAGGCAATTTTTATTCTTAAGGTCTCCACGATTGCCGTGGGGAACCTTGGCTTTACAAATGCCACAAGTTTCTTCATGGCTGCGTACCTCTTTGGTCTGTTGCTGTAGTCTCGGTGTTTCGCCTGCCATAATACCGGCATTTCCCTATATTTATCAATGAAGAGGGGGAGAAAACTCACATGGTTGAAGCCCTCCATAATCTCTGCAAGACACAACACCACACAAAACACTATAAATAATGTCAGGCTAAACTCTCCTAATCTTCTCCATAAAGAAGCCTCAAGGTCTAATCAGTCTAGGCTAGTTATGTACCAACGTCAAATTGTACCTTCGTTATAGCGATTGTCTCATGCGTGAGCTTTCTCTCCCCTCGTCTCACAGATCGTGGCTACGACACAGGCGTGTGACGTTTTATATACAGTGCGCATGCGTCAAACTCCGCCCGCCCCTGACGATCTTTCTCGTCTATTCCCCACCCCTTCCCTTTACGGCGCAGTGGGGAGAGCACATGGCGGGGACACAGCAGGTGCGCCCGAAATATTGCAGCAACGAGGAGGAGAACGAGGAAAGGCCGGAGGCAGAAACGTCCCGATCCCGGAGCCTGAAATTCAAGGCCTCCAATATGTCATTTGGAGAAATGTTGGAGATGGTGGACATATTAAAGAGGAGCGACTATGATGGGAAGTATGGGCCTTACCTCAACCCCAATGTCCGAAAGGCCAAGATCATGTCTAAAGTTGTGAGGAGGCTGTACAATCATTTTGGGGTACAACGATCCAAGGAGCAACTGAGGAAACGCTGGTCAGACCTGAAACTGAGGGAGCCCGATCAGTACAGAAAGATCAAGCGAGTTCTTCAAAAAAGTAAGTAGTTGTGTTTTGTGTTTGATTTTTGGCTTGCATACTGCTCCATGTGTTTGTATTTTTACAAAGTTGTACATTAGAAAATGGCCACTTTCATGTTCGTCTGTGCATTCGATCGTACTCAACCTCGATCTTTCTGCCACTGTCATGTTCGTGTGTGTGTCCATTCGATCGTACTCAACCTCGATCGTTCGGCCACTTATAATACGATGTTTGGGTTTTTTTTGGGGGAAAGGAAGTTTGTTCTCACTAGAAATGTCATCAAGAATGTAAAGCCAATTTATTCAATGTAAAGGAGAGGTCACCCAGTAGCTGTTTACCCATCTGGACTCTAGAGCACTAGTGCTGGGACACCCAAACCCACTTTTTATTATGCTTTTCCACACATGTGCTCCAGTGGATACTAGAGGGGGGTCTCCATCAGACAAATTTCTACCAAAAAGCTAGTAAGTTTAGCACCTTTACAAAGTGACTACATTCATGTTGTTGTCATTTGTAACTGGCCAAACAAAAATATTGTCCCTCACTTTCAAGCAATGTTTGACATTTCCTATTTCTGCCCTCAATAGATTGTGTTGCTAAATCTTCCTTTTGTACCTTCTCATAGGGGAGCGAAAACTCGTGACTTCTGAGGAAACCACAAAACCAACACCTCCCAAAGAAGGGGAAAGACCAGAAGCAGAGGAGGAGGAGGAAGGAGAGATCATAGAAATTGGAGAACTTGTCACCACAACAGGTGAGTGTGGGAGAACACAGCTACTGGTAAGGTAATCAATGTATGCCTGCCTCATTTCCACAACCCATTTTTGTTTTTTTTGGCTGTTTTTAGGTGACGTGGATTTTGTGGAAGAAGAATCGCACTTTACCACAGAGAGTGCCCACGTACTCATCGGGGAGATAATGGTCTGCAATCGAGATCTAGATGACATAAAGCAAAACATCAATGATGTTCAACAAAAATTGAAGAACATCATTGATGTTTTAGGAAAAATCTGAAAACGCACCAAGTAATTAACACACATTTGTGGCTGTTTCTGAACACATTTGCAACTTAAGAACTGTGTGAAATTTGGAACATGCACACATTGTGTCCACATGTGCTAGCTCCCATCATGGTGGATGAATGACAACGTTTTTTTGGGGGTGCAACCACTTTACGAACTACTAAAGTGGTTGTGGTGAAGGGGTTGCACCCCCAAAAAACGTCCATTCATCCCCATGATGGAAAATGGCACTTTTGAAGATTCTAGGCATGTGTTTTACCATCTAATGACCATTTTCAGACCCAAATTGTGTGCATGTTCTAAATTTCCACTTTCCAGGGGTGACCCCCCATGTGATGAAGGCAAGATCAAACACACTTTAAACATATAGTCATGTCTGATCTTGTCTTCACTTTAGAAAGTTGAACTTTCCTAGTTCCTATGTTCTGTTTTGCTCCATGCCTGGTTTTACCAAATGCAGAATGTTTGTAAACAATGTTGTCAAGAACCAAGATCTTGTCAGTTTTGGCAAGAAGTTTGTAAATGCACTTGTGAATGTGTTGCAAGTAAACTTTTTTAATTTTCTAAATGTGTGGCTTCCTTATTTAAAAACAAAAAAGCATTATGTATGTCAAATGTAAAGGATTTGGGGGGCAATGGGTGTTATTTACTAAAGGCAAGTCCAGTTTGCACTGCAAGTTTCTTTTCCAGGGCACTTTTGCACTGCACTTGTAGAGCATGGTAGATTTGACTTATGTAAATGACACCCACAGTGATTTGTTTGAAAACACGTAGCACACCATTTTTGGTAATACACACATTTCTGTCATGGTGATGAAAAGGAGTATTTTGGGTGTCAGTTAGGCACTACAAACCTTCTCTAGACAAAAGATTAGGTATCAAACACACAACATGAGAAGATTCTTTTTGGGAAGAAGAGACTGTTACCTCCTTTTGCCCAGAAAGTGTATTCCCGCTGTTGAAGCTAAAGGGCAAAAATGTATATCTCAAATAAGCTAGAATATGGAAATGACAAGAAATCATAGGTTTGGTAAAAAAATATATTTATTTAAAAATGCCTCTCACACATCGTCAGGCAGAGCAATGGCCCCCCTACCCACAAAGTACTCCATATATTGCTCGCGGACCGCGCGGGCATTTAGAGGGGGCAAGCCTGGACGTGCCGCTTGAAGGGCTGTGAGGTCGGCATTGGAAGGGCCCTCAACATCTGGGCCAATGGTCACCACATAGTTGGTGTTGTGTCTTTTCAAAAAGTTGTGCAATATGCAAGAGGCAAGAACTATGTGGTTGAGTTTGTATTCCGCCAAGTTAATAGCCGTCAAAAACAGGCGGAAGCGGCTGGCCAGGATCCCTAAGGTGTTCTCCACCACTCTGCGGGCTCTCGACAGCCTGTAATTGAAGACCCTCTGGTCTGGGGTGAGGGTCCTCATCGGGAAGAGCCTCATCAGATGGGGAGTCAACGCAAACGCTTCATCTGCGACAAAGACGAAGGGGAGTCCTTCAGCATTCTCCTCTGGAGGTGGCAAGCACAGACTGCCACTTTGGAGACGCCAGTAGAACTCCGTGTGCGCAATGGCACCACCATCCGAGATCCGGCCGTTCATCCCCACGTCCACATACAAAAACTCGTATGTCGCCGACACCACCGCCAACATCACTACACTATTAAACCCCTTGTAATTATAATAGTAGGACCCCGAGTTGGGGGGTGGGACGATGCGGACGTGTTTCCCATCAATTGCACCTCCGCAGTTAGGAAAGTCCCAACGGCTGGCAAAGTGGGAGGCCACAGTCTGCCATTCCTGTGGCGTGGAAGGGAACTGTGGAGTGAAACAAGAAAAAAAAATTAGTCACTTTGCACATAAACATTGCAAGCAGATTAGACACTAAACATCTTGGAACAAGATCAGACTTTTACATTTAAAGCTGGAAAGTATTTTCAACGCAATGTAGAGGGTCCCCCTAGCAGATGACTCACCCCCCATCAATCGCCCCACTTCTGATGGGCCATTGACAATAACTAGGGGTTTGGGGGGGGGTTTGGACAGGTAACCCTCTGCACTTCATTGATTGCCAAATGGCTCAATAAAATAACATTCAAAATCCCCACAAACCACCCACCCCCCCCCCCAAAAAAAAAGAACGCACATTTGGACATTCTGAAATTACCTAGCAAGCTAATAGGAGGGAAAGAACACAAAAAAAGAGGAAATGGAAAGTATGGAGCCAGCCCCTTGCACTACATGCTTTGCTGAATTCATCCCTACCCACCCCCCCCCCCAGTTGGGGGAGGGGGTTCAGAATGAATTTGGCCCCCCCCCCCCCAACAAAAAGGGGGAAAAAAGGGGCTCTACATGAAGTAAACCACACAGCAAACATTTGTGCATATTTTAGGGGGTGTTTGGGGGAAAAACAATACTATGCAGCAGACAAAATACATTGCTTAAGTGACTAGGCCATAGGTGTCTATTGGGGCAGAAGAGCATGCTGGGGAGGTAAGTGAAGGGAAAAATGCATGAAGGAGAAAAGGGGCACAGCATATTAGAGCATATTGCAATCATGGTAATTAGGGAAGGAGGTCAAAAATACAAGACATTAGCAAACAGAGCATACATAGAAGGGAATAGTAAAGGAGAAATGTTACCTTAATATAGTCCTCCTGCAGGACCTGGATGATGGCAGAACAGGTCTCTGGAATAATGATTCCCAGGGCCTGGGGAGAGATACCTGAAGAGAACTTCAAATCCTGAAGGCTTCTCCCTGTCGCCAAGTACCTCAACGTGGCAACAAGCCTCTGCTCCGGAGTGATGGCTTGTCTCAGGCAGGTATCCTGCCGGCTGATAAAAGGGGTCAGCAAAGCCAAATGACGGTGAAAAACGGGGTCCGTCATCCGGAGAAAGTTCCTGAAATCATCAGGATTATTCTCCCGGATCTCACGAAGCAAAGGCATGTGCGAGAACTGATCACGCTGAAGCAACCAATTCTTGGTCCACATACTCCTCGTCACTCTGTTCATGGACGGGTCTTGGCTCAAAGCTAAAAGCCCGACACCAATTCCGCGTACAGCGCGAACTCGGCGACGAGTACGTACAGGAAACATCGCTCACAAACGGTCGGCTGGTCAGAACGGACAAACAGAAAGCACCGATAAACAGCAAGGCCTGAAAGAACGAAATGAATACCAGAAACGAGCAGACAATAAGCAGTGAAAATCAAAGCGTCCTATATCAAGATATAGGCCACAATGACCAACAAATGCGAACTGACTACACGCACTAATAAACAGATACGCACGACAAGCACAAACTGAAGAGCAGTAACGATCTGAGTGACAAAACTGAGAAGCGCGAATCGTAAGTCACCAAACCTCGACTAACTTGCGATAAACACGGGATCAGCAGAAGGAGCCCAATGGGTGCCTGACGTGGTGCTGAACTTCCCTTTTCTAGTCTCGTGGAAGACGACTTACGTCACGACGTTCTTGCAGACCGGAAATTCCGACAACGTTGTCCGACCGTGTGTACGCAACACCAACATCGGACAAAGTACGACGGACATGATCCGACGGACCTGGTCCTCGGATAATCCGCGCGTGTGTATGGGGCTTAAGCCACCGCAGACAACTCAACACCATCACCAGGGTGCTAAGCAACAATCACATCCAGTATCATCGGTAGCTCCAGCCAACATTTCCGTCACTTATAACGGCTCAAAGCACATGGTGACCTCAGTTCAAAATGGGCTATGTCTCTTACAGGAATGGGGCATTATTCCTTATACATCTGATGCAATCCCCATGGATCAAAGTGCTGAAAGGGACTGACAAACTCCCCCATTACCACCGAGATCCAATAGAACCTGTCAAAATAATTAGCAGATGCAGGAATGTCCGCATAAAGCGGCCCAACGTTTTGCTTGCCCACACTCGGTCTTGTGAACTCTTTACCCCCAACCTCGCATTCCTTGGCACCGGTTGTGCCTGCCCACAGGAAGCGATATCTAGGTGTTGACCTAGAGCGAGTTTTGTTTCTTTTTTTTCTTACATTCACTGCTTACCAGTTTATTATAGAGACTGCATCAGGTTGCTAAACGTTACCATTTGAAGTTTTACACCTATAGAACATCGCTGACACAAGTTATATAGCCGTACCTCTACGATCTAATAACCCAGGGTATCTCTTCTGCGCAAGAGTCATGAACAGTCACAAACCACAATCTTTTATCTTCTTCCAGCTACCGCTGATACTTCAACATGACCATAAAGATCCTGTTGATCAATGCTAATGGTCTAAATCACAGGGCTAAGAGATCATCCCTTTGGAAGTTAGCAGCACAAACCAAATGTGATATCATCAATGCCCAAGAAAATCATTTCTGCACATCTAATCCTCCTCCCTGTAATAACAGAAACTTTTTTAACATTTTTTATGGCTAATGCCCCGCATAAAAAGAAAGGCACCTTAATAGCCATTAAGAACTCTATCCCCTTTCAACTGCACTCATGTATTAAGGATCCAGAAGGGCGCTACCTTATAGTGGTAGCAACTATCATCAATTCCCAATACACCATCGTATCCGTTTATGCTCCTAACATCCACCAACTGAGATTTATCTGCAAATTACACAAAAAAGTTCTTGCTGTTCAACAAGCTGCAGTGGTGTGGTACAGCGACTTCAACATCACCCCGGACCACCACATGGACTCCACATCTCTTCCTAACCGGGGCAAACCTGCTTTAAAACTCTTGTTATCTAATTTGCAATGTACGATGTGTCAACACATGGAAGAACGTGACTACACGTTTTTTTCATCCTGACGCATCCATTCTACCTACCTCCTTGTCGGACCATTCCCCAATATGCATCCCCATCTAGGATAACCCTAAAACATCTCCAGCCAGTCTTTGGAGAATGAACACCTGCATTTTGCAAACCAAATCCTACTTAGACTTTTTTGCACGTAATACAGGCTCTGTAAAGAACCCTCACACGGTATGGGCTGTGCACAAAGCTTTTTTGCAAGGTCTCTTTATACAGATGGGGGCTCTGGGTTAAAAGGCAGAGGAGGCAGTGCATTGACAAGGTTTTATATGAAATTTAGACCACAGATTCCCTCAATAAACAAAGCCCCACTACAGAACTCAAATCCAAAATTCTTAAACTGCGGCTTGAACTTCGCTAACTCCTTTTAGAAAATTTTGATAAAAAACAAAAGTGTTTAAAAATGCAATCATATGCATGTGGTAATAAAGCAGGGAAACTACTGGCCCATCAGATAAAAGGGCACCAACCCAAAACTCATATGCCTTTTCTCTATCACCCTACCTCTATACAAAAACTAACCAACTCACAAGCTATTGCAAATGCATTCAGTGTATTCTACAACAATCTTTATAACCTGAAAGACAACATTACTACAGCTCAACCAGACAATTCATCTATTCAGGTATTTTTAGATTCTGTTCAGCTTCTCAAGCTAACTGATGCCCAACTGTCTACCCTCAACGCCCCATTCACACCATTAGAAATAGGGCAAGCCATTGATTCCCTACCTAACAACAAAGCTCCCGGACCAGATGGTTTTGTGGGGGAATATTACAAACAGTTCAAAGATCTCATCACTGACCACATCACTCCTATGTTCAACGCTGCTGCCTCTTCTGCCTCATTCCCTCAGGAAATGATGAAAGCTTTAGTCATTACCTTGCCGAAGCCAGTTAAAGAACCTACTACCCCCCAAAACTTTTGTCCAATCATTCTCCTTAACCATGACACTAAGTTGTATGCTAAGGTGATAGCCAACAGATTATTTGATCTACTTCCGAAACCGATTCACCCTGATCAATCAGGATTTAAAAATGGTCGTCAAACCTCTAATGCCACCCGGAGGATGATAAACATTATCCATCATGCTGAATCCTGTGCAGTGCCTTCCCTGCTTCTATCTTTGCATGCAGAGAAGGCATTCAATAGGGTTAATTGGGGTTACCTAAACCAGGCATTGAGGAAATTTGGTTTTCAGGGCCACATCCTATCGGCAATATTAGCACTATACTCTTGCCCCTCAGCTCACGTTTATTGCTCCTATTTTATCCACAACCTTTAGCATCACAAATGGAATGAGACAAGGGTGTCCCCTTTCACCCCTGATATTTAACCTAATGATGGAAACACTAGTGTAAAAAGTAAGATCTATGCAGGAAAATAAAGGTCTAGTACTTGGACCATGAGGACATAACATAAATTTATTCGCTGACAATGTAATTCTCATTTTAGCCAATCCCAGCTCTTCCCTGGCCACAGTAAGGAATACCCTTGAAACATTTAGCCAAGTATCCTATTATAAGGTTAATGCCACTAAGTCATTCAGAATCTCATCTGAATAAAAGTCCTCTCCAAGCAACATCCATACATATGGGCCGAAAATTCAATATTTTACTTAGGAATCAATCTAACCCAAAAAGTATCCTCCTTATTTTGAGCTAATTATATTCCATTCCTAACAACTTCCCTAAGGATCTCGAAAATATCTCCAAATCCCACTTTACGTGGTCAGGCAGGCTGGCTGCTCTTAAGATGCTTAAATTATTGTAGCTTCTTTATACTTTTAGATGCCTCCCCATTCCGGTACCTTTATCCTACTTTGAATCTTTAGAAAGCATACCAAGTAAATTTGTATGAAAAAATTTCAAATCCAGGAGCGCCAGAGCCAATCTAACAAAACATAGATTAGCAGGGGGAGCAGGATACAATAAATTCAGAGATTACCATTATGCCTCCATCCTATCAAAACTCAAACTCTGGTTTACAAGCAACGCAGTCTGTCCTTGGAGAGATATGAAATCTAACCAAATCCCAGGCCATGACCTATGTGTCTGGCTACTAAACAACCCCCACTTTTCAATCCACAACCGCAAATCTCTCCTACTATCTATGCCTTGGTGGCAGAATTTAATCACTGCATATCTAGGGTCTACAAAGGTGACAAACCCTACAAAATTCTGGTACTATTATCTGTCATACCTCGATTAATCCCGGGTTTTTCTACTCAAAACCGGAAAAATCAGGGTATCACTCACCGTTCAGATTTATACTTTAAGGATTTGCTTAAATCATTTGCTGAGCTAAGAAAGGAATTCTCCATCCCTCCCAAGGACTATTTTAAGTACATCCAAATAACTCACTGTCTAATACGTAACCCACGGCTACAGATCTATGTTCACAAAAAAATCTGGAATTACCTATCCAGTAATACAAATAATACTAAAGGTATATCACTATTTTACAGCCTCTTAGATGCCAAAAACGCTTTCACTAAACTACCCCCAATGCTAAAATGGGAAAGAGAGTAGATCTTTCAGCCCTGCTCAATGGTCTATAGCATTGGCATCTGGCTACAAAGCAACCCGTGCTTACAATCTCTGGGAATTGATATTTAAAATAAACCTCAGATGGTACATTACCCCAACCCAAGCGCACAACTATGTCCCATCTGTAGTACCTACCTGTTGGAGAAACTGCGGGGAGATAGGCAACCTCCTGCACATTCTCTGGGGGTGTAAAAAAACATTGACATTTTGGGCAGATGTCTTTGCACTCATTGGCACATTTATCAAAACCCCAATAGCTCCATCATCAGAACTTGCCCTATTAAACATAGGAATTGAACAATTACCCTTCCAGCTTCAATGCGTGACCATTCACATACTATTGGCTGCAAGACTTACCATTGCCAGACATTGGAAATCTGCAGACCCATTACTAATAGATGAGGTAATTTCTTCAGTTCACACACATGGATCTTACGAATGCATGTTCACATCTTCGGAAAATAGACTAACTTCCACCAACAAAATATGGACCCTTGGTTCTAATGGTTCCAAAGCAACAAATGCTTTTGGTCTCATGTTACAATGTATAACGGTACTAAGTAATGCCTAACTTTCTCTATGTGAACGATATACATGTTCTGATACTCATGACCAATCTGTTTGTGAAATAATATGTACATCCTATAACAGGCCTCAACATTTCAGGTCCTGAGCTACTAGCCAGGCCTTAAGAGTTACTCGCCACCTGTTGCCCCACCCAAACCCTACCCTGCCCCGCCCCTAAACACGCCCTTGTAAATAATCTCATGAAATAACACATGCTCAACACCTCCTACCGCCAACGCCTCCCGCAGTACACCTCTACCTCCAACGCCTCCCGCAGTACACCTCTACCTCCATCACAGTACACCTCTACCTCCAACGCCTCCCGCAGTACACCTCTACCTCCATCACAGTACACCTCTACCTCCAACTCCTCCCGCAGTACACCTCTACCTCCAAACGCCTCCCGCAGTACACCTCTACCTCCATCACAGTACACCTCTACCTCCATCACAGTACACCTCTACCTCCATCACAGTACACCTCTACCTCCATCACAGTACACCTCTACCTCCAACGCCTCCCGCAGTACACCTCTACCTCCAACGCCTCCCACAGTACACCTCTACCTGCATCACAGTACACCTCTACCTTCAACGCCTCCTCCAATGCCTCCCCTCTCCATCACACCTATGTCTCCAATCCCTTCTACCCTAGCACACCTCTATACCTACAATCTCTCTTCTTAGTATGTCTCTGCCTCCAATGCCCCCCCAGCAAACTCCCCATTCTATCATACCTATGACTCCAATTCCTGCCCTCCCCCATTCCATCATACATATGTACCTCAAATTCCCACCCCCCCCTCCCCCATTCTATCATACCTATGACTCCAATTCCTGCCCTCCCCCATTCTATCATACATATGTACCTCAAATTCCCACCCCCCCCCCCATTCTATCATACCTATGACTCCAATTCAGCCCCCCCTCCCCCCATTCTATCATACCTATGACTCCAATTCCCGCCTCTCCCCCCCCATTCTATCATACCTATGACTCCAATTCCCGCCTCTCCCCCCCCATTCTATCATACCTATGACTTCACTTCAGCCCCCTCTCCCCCCATTCTATCATACCTATGACTCCAATTCCCGCCCCCCCCCCATTCTATCATACCTATGACTTCACTTCAGCCCCCCCCCCCCCATTCTATCATACCTATGACTCCAATTCCCGCCTCCCCCCCCCCCATTCTATCATATTGTATGACAGATTGGGGGGGGGGGGGGCAGAATTGGAGGCATAGGTATGATAGAATGGGGGGAGGGGGGCAGAATTGGAGGCATAGGTATGATAGCATGGGGGAGGGGGCAGAATTGGAGGCATAGGTATGATAGAATGGGGGGGGGGGGCAGAATTAGAGGCATAGGTATGATAGAATGGGGGGAGGGGGGGCAGAATTGGAGGCATAGGTATAATGGATTGGGGGGAGGGGATGATTCAGACCTATGCCTCCAGTTAACCCCCCCCCCCCTCAATCCAGCATTCACAGTGTCACATTTTTAACATACCAGGCATTGTCCAGCAGCCAGGGGGTCAGGCATCAGTGCATTCCTCGGATGTTTGGGAGGTGGAGAGGGGCGGTCCTAAGCGGCGCCAGAATGGTGAATTCATTTTCAAAAGCCTGTGCGGGACAGAGATGTGGAGAGGGGTGGCGCGATGTGTGGACGGTGGAGAGGGGCGGCGCTAGCTGGCACACTTCTTTGCAAAGCTCTGCTTTGCTGCTAGCCAGGACAGAGATGTGTGTGGAGGGGCGGTAATGTGTGGACGGTGGGGAGGGGCGGAGCTGCCTCCCGCAATAGCCTGTGCAGTAGGGATGTATCGGGGGTGGAGAGGGGCGGCGCTGGCTGGTACAATTTGTATTTGCAAAGCTTGCGCTGCGAGCCTGTGCGGGGCAAAGATGCAGGCAGCTGCATAGTTAACTGACGGCGGCCGCACAGCCCTACTCGCACTGCTGATAATTTAACTCGCCAAATGCGAGCAGGCGGGTACAATTTTTGAGCCCTGTCCTATAACAACCATAGCCACTTTGCCTTACTTGCTATTTTACTTCTGTATTATGCCAAAAATTCTATAAAAATGTATTGAAAAAAAAATAAATAGAAAATTACAAAATGTCTTGTTCAGCACATAAATGTATTATGCCAAAAATTCTATAAAAATGTATTGAAAAAAAAATAAATTGAAATTATACAAGAATTTCTTGCCCAATCCAGACCATTCTTGCCTAGTATACTAATGGATTGTGAAAGAGTTGAGTAAATGTATTTCCTAAAAAATAAATAAAAAAGCACTGCTTCTCTAGGAACTCTTCTGTGCTGGTTACAGTGCATCCGGAAAGTATTCACAGCGCTTCGCTTTTCCACATTTTGTTATGTTACAGACTTATTCCCAAATTAATAAATTCATTATTTTCCTCAAAAGTCTACAAACAATACCACACGACAATGTGAAAAAAGTTTGTTAGAAATCTTTGCAAATTTATAGAAAAAAAATAAATAAATAAAAAAAAAAATGACATGTACTTAAGTATTCACAGCCTTTGCCATGACACTCAAAATTAAGCCCAGGTGCATCCTGTTTCCACTGATCATCCTTAAGGCTGGGTTCACATCACAGCATAAAGCAGCTCACAGCAGGGGTCAGGTGCATCCCCATTCACCATTTCAGGTCATATTTGAGCCTGAATTTGTGTCTGAATTCAGACCTAAAACGGACCAGAAGACGCACAGGACTCCTGTGCAATTTGCACCGGAGGCCTTCCGGAGATGTGTGAATCAGCTCCATGGAGAGTCGGTCACAGTCACCAGACATGAGAACTGGATTAGGGGAAACCAATTCCCAATAGTGTAAACCCCGCCTGAGATGTTTCTACAACTTGATTGGAGTTTACCTGTGGTACATGCAGTTGATTGGACATGATTGGGAAAGGCCCACAGTTAACAGTGCATGTCAGAGCACAAACCAAGCCATGAAGTCCAAGGAATTGTCTGTAGACCTCTGAGACAGGATTGTATTGAGGCACAGATCTGGGGAAGGGTACTGTCATGGAAATCGCCTCTCCAGACAACCAGCTGGCAGGCGCCGGTGCGCGCCGGCGCGTGCTGGCGTGCGCCGACGCGTGCTGGCGTGCGCTTCCCTGTGCGCGTTCCCGTGGGCGCTGGTTTGCGTGCACGCACGGGCGCTGGCGTCCGGGGCGCGCGCGCGGTGGATTGCGTGCGCCTGTGCGCACTGTTGGCGCCAACCGGCCTATTTAATCAGGCAGCACCTGTTGGCTAGTGCTGCCTAATCTTCAGGTCACCAGAGACCTTGTTCCAGTGTATACATCTTGTTGACCTAGTGACCCCGGCTTATCTTTGGAATCCCCTGGACCTCTGCCTGCCTGACTACTCTTCTGCCTGCTCCTCTGTACCTTGCTGTCCGAAGGTTGCCGAACCCTGCTTGTATCCGGATCTACCCCTCTCTTCTGCTCAGTGACCTGTGCCTGCTTTCCAATACCACATCAACCTTACAAGTGAGCCTCTTACTACCTGCAACCAGGACTCCTACATCTACCCCTCTCTCCTGCTGAGTGACGTGTGTCTGCATCCTAGTACCGCATCTTGCCACCAGTGAGCTTCCCACCACCAGCACCCGGAATCCTTACACCAGGCTCTCTTACCCTTCCTGACTCTCGTGCGTCCTGTACCCACCTCCAGGGGCCGTGAGTTGGACCCGTATGGGAGACCTCCCTCTGCCCAAGCGGACTCGCCGGTCAGGGACGTACCAGCTTGACAGGTACAGAAAAAGGGTCCCCATGAGCACAGTGGCCTCCATTATCCACAAACTGAAGAAATTTGGAACCACCAGGACTCTTCCTAGAGTGGGCCACCTGACCAAACTGAGCAATCTGGGGGAGAAGGGCCTTAGTCAGGGAAGAGACCAAGAACTGATGGTCACTCTGACAGAGCTTCACTGTTTCTCTGTGGAGAGAGGAGAACCTTCCAGAAGAGCAACCAATTCTGCAGCACTCCACCAATCAGCCCCGTATGGTAGAGTGGCCAGATGGAAGCCACTACATAAAAGGGACATGGCAGCCCATCTGGAGTTTGCCAAAAGGCATCTCGAGGACTCTTAAACCATAAGAAACAAAATTCCCTGGTCTGATAAACAAAGATTGAACTCTTTAGCATGAATGGCAAGCATCATGTCTGGAGGAGACCAGGCACCGATCATCACCTGGCCAATCCCACCCCTACAATGAAGCATGGTGTTGGCAGCATCATACTGTGGAGATATTTTTCAGCGGCAGGAACTAGGAGACTAGTCAGAATTGAGGGAAAGATTAATGCAGCAATGTACAGAGACATTCTTGATGAAAACCTGCTCTAGAGCACTCTGGAGCTCAGACTAGGGCAAAGGTTCATCTTCCAACAAGCCCAGACTGATTCAACATCTCTGGAAAGATCTAAAAAGGCTGCACACCGATGCTCCTATCCAATCTAATGGAGCTTGAGGGGTCCTGCAAAGAAGAATGGGAGAAATTGTCCACAAATAGGTGTGCCAAGCTTGTAGTATCATACTCAAAAACACTTGAGGCTGTAATTGGTGCCAAAGGTGCTTCAAAAAAGTATTTAGCAAAGGTTGTGAATACTTATGTAAATGTGATTCGTTTTCGTTTTTTATTTTTAATAAATTTGCAAAGATTTCAAACAATTTTTGAAAGAATTGTTTGGAGATTTTTGAGGAAAATAATGAATTTAATCCATTTTGGAATAAGGCTGAAACATAACAAAATGTGTAAAAAGGGAAGCGATGTGATGTGAATACTTTACGGATGCACTGTATATGTCCACATACCAAGTCACTGGCCACATGCCCTTGCCCTAAGGCATTCCTCCTGTCATGTAACCAGTGCCTTAGACAGAAATCATAGCATCACTTTTTTAAATTATGATAGGTAATGTTTTCAGCACCTCTTTTTATTACCTTTTAGCATACAGGAGAAGGACAATAAAAGAAAACGATTTTTTTAGCCATACTTCTAAGGCGGGTCTCAGGAGTGCACTTACTTTTGCCCTTCTGTGATCCAGGGCCATCTGCTACCAGGCTATTGCACTCCAGGCTCTGGAAGGATCCCAATAATATTGTTAGGATCCACCTGGCTGCCTGATTGACAGTTGACTCCGCATTTCAGCAAGCAACTGAGAGCCAGAGTCAGCTGTGCCTGACCGATGCAACTGAAGGAGCAGAGTGAAGGGCGGTGACTGACAGTCACTGCTCTCTACTCTAAGCATACTGAATGATGAGCAATCAGTGGATCATGTGATCACTCAGTTCTTGGTCTTAAGGTGGGTACACACTATAAGAAAATCAGGCAAACAATCGTCTGTTTTTTCTTGATGTTTCACAACAAGTCGAAACTGAGGATGTAAATAATGTACAAAATTTTTGACGACAAATACTTTTTTGTTGTTATTGTTTCTGATCATGCAAAAAACGTAAAAAAAAAAAACAGTACACATTAAATGAAAATCATTTGTTCTGTTCACATACAAGAGATATTTAGCAGTTTGTCCCTTTGGAATATTTCATTTGGAAAGTCTGAAATGGAAGTCGAAAGTTGTGTACATACTATACGAAAATTGAACGATCGTGCCTCGTACAGAATTTTTCTTCAGATTTTCTCATAGTGTGTACCCAGCTTTAGAGCTGACAAAGGACAGCTGCAGCATCACATCAATGCTGCAGCATAGAAGTCGGTATGGATGTTTGGTTTCTTATTCAGAACCTCATACTTCTGCTTTAAAGCTAAAATACAGGTAAATATAGACATGCAAACTCATGCAGGCTCTGTATTCTTTGTATAAGAGGTTAGATTGATGAGGGAGAGCACAAGGAGCCAATCATCTGTGCTGGAGTGTAAGATGTATACTGATAGGAGGGGAGACCAGGCTCTCCATGTAAACCTATTTATGGCCCATACTCCATGCCCCAATGGCTTATAAACTCTACGAAGGTGCAGATATAAGGACAGGGGATGTTACTGTAGCGTAGATCCTCTTTGATAACAAAAAATATATTTTTTGTAATAAGTTTTGTTTCTATAATTATCTGTGTCACTTCTTCCATAGTCTTTAATTTGTAAGCTCTTGAGAATAGGACTTTACTATGTTTTGCAGTACTGTCAGTTACATTATATTAATCCTTGTATATTTACTATGTGGTTTCCTCGGACTGTAAAACTCTGGGGAATGCTGTATATTGACTCTATATAGATAAAGCATATAAATAATAATACTAATGATATTGGTAGGACAAAGTTGGCGGCGAAGGTAGACAATGAAAGCAGATGTTCCCCTGCTGACTGGCGGGAAGGAGCTAAGGAGCTTGCAGAACACAGCTCGATATTGAAATGGCTTCAGTGATTTAATGTCCAGACATTTAACAGAACAATGCTCTTGCCTGATCATAATTTCTCTTAGGAAGATGCCAAATTATACCTGGAGGCTGTCCAATGAAAAACATCACCTAGCATAAAGCAGCAATGTTCTAAAACATTTTCTACAAAAGAAAAAAAATCTATTGGAGCCTTTACGTCTAAACTGGTTAATATCGTAAAAACATAGGAAAGGACTCTAAAGCAAATTCAGGACCCCCTGCTTTTCACTGCCCCACTCCCCCCCCCCCCCCCCCCCAGTACACACTGTACACCAAGCAGAGAGTTTCTGGTCACATTATGTTACATCACAGACTACATGACCACATATACTGCATACCATATATACTCCAGTATAAGCCGAGTTTTTCAGCACATTTTTTTGTGCTGAAAGTGCCCCCCTCGGCTTATACTCGAGTCAATCACTTTTCTGCAGCAGAGAATGACATTTTCCATATCTCTGGGCCACTTAGTGCTAGGAACCCCAAATGGCGTGCAAACCCAATGGAACTAGCACTACAACATATCCAAATTTGGGATTTCTAGCACCAAGTGGCCCCGAGATACAGGGCCCCAAAGTCGGTTAACTGTGTCCATCTGCAGCAATGTCATTTCGGGACCCTTTGAGTCCAGAGACCCAAAATTTGGGCTGCAGCTAGGGTGCATCTAGGAACTCTTAACTGCCAAGTTTGAAGTTCGGGGGACCTATGGCTGCAAATGGGCAGAGTGAGGCTGCAAATGGGCATTGTTGACCCTCTTTTACACTTACAGTAGCTGTGCATTTCTCACCCTAGGCTTATACTCGAGTCAATACGTTTTCCCAGTTTTTTGTGGTAAAATTAAGCTTATATTCGGGTCGGCTTATACTCGAGTATATACGGTATATGCATATAGACCAGGGATCTCAAACTGGTAGCCCTCCAGCTGTTGCGAAGCTACAAGTCCCATCATGCCTCTGCCTGTGGGAGTCATGCTTGTAACTGTCAGACTTGCAGTGCCTCATGGGACTTGTAGTTTTGCAACAGCTGGAGGGCCACCAGTTTGAGACCTCTGATATAGACTATATACTGTATATGCAATCCATCCGCTCCCCAAAAACCGGGGTGCAACTGTACACATATTCTTCAATAGAAATAAAACACTACTAAGGTTTGTTATGGTAAGGCAATTGTGTACCAGTCTAGGGGCTTTGCCTTCATGAACCCGAAAGCTAAACAAGTTCAAAAACATGAAAAACACACTTCACTATTTGTTTACAAAAAATATTTGTTCACAATAATAATATACAATATACTTTCTTTTTACAAAACAGAAATTATCAATAAATAGGAAGGCCAGCATGGTGGCCTGCAATTATGGGAGGAGCCTGGAGGGTTTATATATCAGACCTTCCACAACGGCCGGTGTCGGTTACAGCGCGCCGTAATCAACGTCACCAGGCCGACAAACAACTCACTACACGTTCTTTGAGTTGTCCCACGATCCTCGTTTCCGGATTGCAGATTCAGTTCCCGCTCGCACTCCCAGTTCGGCACGCCTCAGTGTCGCAGGTAGGACTCATGCTTTTTCCGACGTTACATCGTAACCCCTGTTTGTCCCATCGAGTCATTCCGACCACCATGCCGTTCGTTTGTCTTGTTTTCTACAACATGATTCGCCCCACTGTCTCTGTTTGTCACACACCGCTACCCAGTTAAGCCGGTCACCACCCAGTCTCACAATCGGATCCCCTCACACACACGTACACCGCAGCTCATCCGAGCCGGCGTCACGCTTTGGATCCCGTCACCTTCCCCTCGATCCCTCCGCGTTCACGGTCGTGTCACGGCTAGACACCCACCGTAGCAGCACCGAATCAGTTCAGCCACGAACGTCCCACCACCAACCCCCCCCCCCCAACCCATCAGAGCCTCTGTCACTACCCTCCCCCCACCCCCCACACACACTTCTTGCAGTCACCGCAAGTTCGTGTAATTGGGCCCCCACACCTTGCAAACCCCTGCAAGTCGCTCCACTCCTTGCCTTCGCGGCAACCCAGCCAATGTGAAGCACAGCCATCCCCCGCACATCTTGTTTCACCGCAGGTTGTGTCATGGCTCCCACATCCACCCCCCCCCCCCCCACACCCCTGCAATCGTTGCAGCTCGACCTTCATTGGCCTCCGCAGCCAAACCTCCCCAGTAGCCAACTCAGCTACTCACGCCTTTCTCTATCCCTTTTCACCTTTTCCTTAGGTCAGTAAGTCGCCCCTGGTCTCCTACCAACAGGATCAGACCATCTCTTTCTTTCCCAGGTAAAAAAAAAAAAAAAAAATGTTGAGGGCTTGCATCTCTTCACCAGGGGGTCAACTTCGGCCCCGAATCAGCTCTTGCAACCCATCTCTTTACAATATTTCCATGTCACCCTACCGTAGGTACCAGGTCTACCAGGTTTGACCCCAACAGAGACTCTATCACTAGGGCAGCAAGCAGGTGCGTAGGTTGTTGTTGTTTCAGTTTCCATTCTCTTTAGACACCTTTCACTACACATCCTTGTTTCACGTACTCATTTGGCTCAGTATCCCAGGCGTTAGCAACTGTCACATACTTCTATGCATGTCACTCTATCTTCGAAGCACAAGCCTTTACTACGCAGACAAGGTCACCTAATCTCATGACTTGCTGGCAGTGCAAGTATTAGCTGACCGAACCTACGTCAAACTACTACAGATCGAAACATTCCTACTTAGCAACCAACCAGCAGCCACTCTCCCCAGTACCGCCCTGGGGGGGCTCTGGTTAAACCAGTCCGTGCCGAGCACAGACGGACACCCGAGCATCGGTTACCTGGTCAGTCACCTCCTGGTTTACCTCGGTTGTCACGCATTTTCTGAGTTTACAAACAGGCCAAAGAAACAAACTCACCCAGCGCTCACGCGCAATCCCCGATTGTCCCCATACCGTCGTACGGTATCCTGCTTCGTTTCCCACATCTCCCCTCCCCAATCCATGCAGAACACCATAGATTTGGCTAAAATCTCCAGGCGTTAGTAACTGTCATATACTTCTATGCATGTCACTCTATTTTCGAAGCACAAGCCTTCACTACGCAGACAAGGTCACCTAATCTCATGACTTGCTGGCAGTGCAAGTATTAGCTGACTGAACCTACGTCAAATTGCTACAGATCGAAACATTCCTACTTAGCAACCAATCAGTAGCCACTCCCCCAGTGCGCCCTGGGGGGGGCTCTGGTTAACCAGTCCGTGCCGAGCACAGACGGACACCCGAGCATCGGCTACCCGGCCAGTCACCTCCTGGCTCACCTCGGGTGTCACGCATTCCCAGAGTTTACATATAGGCCCAAGGAACATCCCACTCAGCGCTCGCGCGCAACCCTTGTTTGTCCCCATACCTGTCGCACAGGTATCCTGCTCTGCCCCCCCCCCTCTTCCGCAATCTACAAACGCATATATATTCTCTCCTGTCTTTCAAACTCGAAAGAAAAAAAAAAAAAAAAAGAGAAACATGCATCCCCCCCCCCCCCTCTTTTATTCTAGCAGACGCCATGTCTCTGGCCGGCAGCGACGATCTCACCCCCGCACCATCACCTCCCGAGGCGGGCCCGGCAGACAACTTTTCACAGGCCTTCAGAGCTTGGACCATCCCCAGACTCTCAGCTGAGCTGAGGCGCAGGAATATCCCCTACCCCATCACAGCCAGGAAAGCTGAACTGTACAGACTACTGTTCCCCAACCCATCCCCACCAACCCCACCAGACACTCAGGCATCACTACAATCAATCGCCTCGGCAGTGTCCCAGCTACACACGCTGGTCTCCTCCCTATCAACTACCATCTCCGACGTCCAGTCCAGAGTGGGGACCTTGGAGCTCCAGCAAGTAACCCCCACTTTACCAGCTGTCGCCACCGCCACCCCCGCATCATGCCTTACAGGTACGCCCCACGGCGGTTTTTCTGTTTTCCCCGCACATCTCATCCCAGCAAGCATCAGGAAGGACATACTAGATGGCCGCGACATCAACCTGGCATCCCTTCTGATTTCGGTACACGACGTAACAGAAAACAAAGCCTACGCTTGGGGCGACGTATCCGTTGTCCTAAAGGCGAAAGACCACAGGCTTACACGAAAGCTCACGGTCACGGAGTTCGTGCTTGCTTTCGGCATGTTTCGGGATGTCATCTGCTCCATCAAACCCGAAAGGAGGGAAGAACTAGACCTCTACCTTCATGCAGTCACAGACTTAGGGTACAAGTACGGAGGCAGTGCTTTCTATGACTACCATCGCTCCTTTTCAGCAAAGGCAGCAGCCAAGCTCAGTCAGTTCCAGGCAACCACTGACTGGAGCGCTATCGACACCGAACTTTTCTGTCGCCACTTCGCTGGCCTTCGCTCCCCACTTTGCACCAACTGCCAATCCTCCACCCGTTGGCAGACGCCTCCCCAACTTCCCCTCCGTCCTGAACACACCCCAGTATTCAGAAGCAACCCCACCACACCCCCAGGAAGACAAACTCGGACGGCCCGTCCGAACGTTAGGAGGGGCGCAGATATGCAATAACTATAACTTGGGGATTTGCAATTTCTCACGTTGCAGACTTCTCCACGTCTGCCTCATCTGCCGCAGAGCCCACCCCAGGATCACCTGCGGGATTAAGAAGCTCAGCTCGGCCTGACTAAGCCGTATTCATATCGGATGGCTGCAATCCTACCTTACCTCACACCCGTCACCCTCACTAGCAGCCTTTCTGGTACAGGGCTTCACCACAGGCTTTCACACGGGGTTTATCACACTCCCCGACACCACCCACGAGTGCAAAAACCTGCTGTCAGCAGCCACCGACGAGGAAGCCATCAGTACCCTACTACAAAACGAACTTGACCGGGGGTACATGATCGGCCCCTTCTCTCACCCACCGTTTTCTGTTTGGAGAGTTAGCCCTATCGGGCTCGTAAAAGGAAAGTTTTCTAATAAACTCCGTCTAATCTATGATTTGTCCGCGCCTTATTCTTCTCACACACCCAGCTTAAATTCCCTCATACCCTCAGAGGAATTTTCCCTCAAATACTCCTCTGTCGACCTCGCGATCCAGGCCATCCTAAACGCAGGTGAGGGCGCCTGGCTGTCCAAAGCAGACGTCGCAGACGCCTTCAAGCTGCTACCAATCCAGCCATGTCTGTGGCGCTGGCACGGAGTCAGGTGGAAAGGTCAGTATTACTTCGCCACGAAACTAACCTTCGGATCCAAAAGCAGCCCGTGGCTCTTTGACACGTTCGCACAGTCCCTGTCCTGGATTCTCTCACACCACGCATCCTGTCAGAAAGTGATCCACTACCTGGACGATTTTTTGCTCATCGAAGACCCCAGCGGTCCCCCCGTAGACCTTAAGAGTCTAAGGGAGGTCTTTTCCAACCTCAATGTCCCCATAGCAGAGAAGAAGGTAGAAGGTCCAGCACAACGCATCACCTTCTTAGGTATCATACTGGACACTCAGGCCATGCAGGCCAGCCTACCACCCGACAAGCTGACTCGCATCAGGGAGGTCATTCATTCCTTCACGGCCACCCAGGGGTGCTCCAGGACGCAACTCCAGTCTTTACTCGGGATGTTAAACTTCGCGGTAAGAATCATCCCTCAGGGACGATCCTTCGTCTCCCGCCTCCTGGTCTTTCTCACAGGATGTCGAGACCCAGACCAGATCTTCAAACTTGACCAGGCAGCTATAGCCGACCTTTCCATGTGGGACCATTTCCTGGCCGACTGGAATGGCATTTCCATGTTCATTCCAGCCGCATCTCCCTCTTCTCCCCAGATAGTCACTGACGCCGCTGCCTCCACGGGCTTCGCAGCTATTTTTGGCCCCCACTGGTTTGCCGGTCCATGGCCACCAGAGATCTTGGCAATCCCCGGTTTCAGCCAATCCTCCTCCTTGTTCGAGCTATACCCAATAGTGGCAGCAGCACAAACCTGGGGAAGCAGTTGGGCAGGCCAGACGGTGGTTTTCGCCACCGATAATCAGGCCACAGCCGACATTATAAACAACGGCCGTTCCAGGTCCTTGACCATTATGGCCTTCCTGCGCAGGCTAGTTCAACTGTCCCTGCTGCACCAGTTCAAAGTCCTCTGCGTCCACATCCCGGGCAAGTGTAACACCTCAGCCGACGCTCTGTCCCGAATTAATTTTCCGTTGTTCTTTTCACAGGAACCCGGAGCCGATCCGACCATGTCTGCTATCCCTCACTGGTCTCAACTAACCCTACTCTGAGTCACCACCTTCACGGCGCCACCAGTCTTATAAACTTTTCGTTGTCACACAACACGCTGAAAGCCTACCAAGCTGCTTGGAAGACGTACCGCCGGTTTCTGGGCGCAAGCCACGGGGGGACACCAGGGGACCTCCACCATATCCTGGCCTTCATTTCTCACTGCTACACTCGGCTGGCGTTGTCACACAACACCATCAAACTTCATCTAGCCGGTATCCAGCATTTCATTTCCTTACAAGACCCTTCTAAACCATCTTTGTTTGCCTCCCACGGAGTCAAGGCAATCCTGCGCGGAATCCTCAAAAAACAGCCGCAGGTCAATATCAAACGCCTCCCAGTAACCGGTGCCATTTTCCGGAAATTATCAATCATGCTCTCGCATTCCCCATTCGGCTTTTTCCCCAGCCTGGTCATCCAGGCTGGCCTTTTACGGCTTTTTACGCCCCAGCGAGTTTTCAGTTACCGGCCCTAGCTGCAAGACGCTACGCAGGCGGCACCTCGTACGCCGTCAGGCCTTTTTCATCCTGCACCTAGAGGCATCCAAAACGCAGTAGGCTGGCCCAGGCACTGACATCAAGCTGTTCAAAACTCTCAACACCTGGTGCCCCGTAGCAGTTCTAGATCAGCTACTAGCACATCTACCTGATCCCTCACCTGACAGCCCGTTGTTACCATTTCCGGTCATACCCCTTAGCAGCAATCAATTCGTCACGCACGTCAGGATCCTCCTTCGCAACTTAGGTCTCGACCCCGCGAAATTCTCAGGTCATTCCTTTCGCATCGGGGCAGCCTCCGCAGCCTCCCGCAATGGAGTCCCGGATCACGTGATCAGGAAGATGGGGCGGTGGAAGTCCACCTGTTTCGCCCGTTACATTCCCGATCCCCAGACCGAAATGTCCCGGGCTTTCAGAAACCTTGCCTTGTAGCATCTGCCTTCACCAAACAAATAAACCATTACCTCCCTAAAAACAAGTCTTTTGCGCCCTTTTCTTATCTATTCTCCTAGCAGAATGGGCCTCACGGCTCAGCTCACCAGGGCTTACCTTACGGTAGACCAGGGCACACTTCAGGTCTAGTTATGTTGTCTGTCTGTTGTGGCGTGTTTATGTTTGCTCCTTCACATCTTCAGGACCGAGGGCTCCGACCATAAATACATTTTGTATGGACACGGTTTACAGGCATTTCCTTGCTTTTTGCCCAGAAAACTAAACCCAAAACTTGATATTGGGTTAAGGTGAGATTTTCTTTTCTTTAGGGGGTTTCTTGTTATGGATCTTCTACTTGAAGCACCACCTCCATAGGAGCCGCTGGTATTAACTGGTTCTTACCTAAAAGTATAGAGGCTGCCCACCACTGCAAGCACCGGTCCACTTACACTGGCTCTAATAACTCAGTCCAGGGGATGTCTTTTTAACCGGTTCCTGACCATGTCACGCAGATATACTGCGGCACAATGGCTCTCCTGGGCGAAATCCCATACAGGTACGTCCTACTCTTTTTTTGGCCACCAGAGGGTGCCCGCTGCACGACAGGGGACCCAATGTGCGTGGCTGGCGGGGGACCTGATGCGCGTGGCGGGCGTGCACGATCGCCGCCGGCCATGCACAATTGCGTGTACGAGCGCTAGCACAGGGATTTGTAAACACACAAATCCCTGTGCTGTCAGAGGAGAGGAGCCATATTGTTTGTTCCTACTAAGTAGGAAAAACAATATGACTCTTCTCCTAGTCAATCCTATCCCCGTAATACACTGAGGGAACAAACAATTAACCCCTTGATCGCCCCCTAGTGTTAACCCTTCCCTGCCAGTGACATTTACACAGTATTCAGTGCATTTTTAAAGCACTGATCGCTGAGAAAATGCCAATGGTCCCAAAAAAGTGTCAAAAGTCTCTGATCGGTCAATCGCAATGTCGCAGTACCGCTAAAAATCGCAGATCACCGCCATTACTACTAAAAAATAATAATAATAATAAGAATGGCATAAAAATGCCATAAATCTTTCCCATAGTTTGCAGACGCTATAACTTTTGCGCAAATGAATCAATATACCCTTTACCAAACATATTTAAATTTTTTTAATTGGGGGGGTATTCATTATAGCAAAAAGTAACAGTTTTTTTTTTTCAAAATTGACACTCTTTTTTTGTTTATAGAGCAAAAAATAAAAACTGCAGAGGTTATCAAATACCACCAAAAGAGAGCTCTATTTGTGGGGAAAAAAGGATGCAAATTTCGTTTGGGTACAGGAAGGGGGTAAAATCTTCCGGGGCTGAATGTTTAAAGGAGAAACCAATGCTCTTTTGGCCCTATTTCTCCTGTGGGTCAAAAGAATGCACTTAGTTCGGCACTCCTTTTACCCATTTTCAGCCAACAGCAGGCTACAGTCCACTGTCGGCTGATGTCACTTTGCCGGTCCAGGCTGTGGATCAATCCCAACATCCACCCAGATGCCTGGACTGGCAGCTGGTTCAGCCTCTGTGCAAGCCGCTCCCACCCCCTCCACAGCCCAGTGCTTCAGTGAGTGCTGACAGTCACCGGTTCTCTACTCACTAAAGACCAAGAACTGAGCCATCATGTTTGATAAAGGCAGGGGAGGACAAATGCAGCATCTAACTGATGCTTCATACACCAAGGTAACTATGTTTGCTTTTTTTTAATTACCATACGTCTCTTTTAAGATTTATTGCTTGAAGAAACTGAACAGGAGAGGGGTTAGGGCATGGGATACTCCAAAATGATTAGCACATAGCAATTAAAACACAATCTTCCTAAGTAATTGTGAGTATTGGACAGTCTCACAGCTTTAGACCATAAGGCAAGTTTCTTTGGCATCCGGTTGCCTTGTGCCCAATGAACAACTACTGGTAGCCAATGTGATTTCCAGAACACTGCACAGTCACAGGGATCAATTTAGGGTCTTTACTCACAAGTCCCCAGGACAGCTGCTATTGTCTAGCTTCCTCCAGACATGGGCAAATGAATCAGACCAGATCAGACCAGATCCCTGGTGATGAGGTCCTGCAGTCAGCTTCTAGGAAGATCCATCCAGGCCCTAAACCTTGACATTGATTAGGCTCCAAGAACAGCTGCACAGTCCATGGGCTGCCTAAGGGCAGTAGCTCCTGAGGCCTTGGAACCCTTCTGGAGAGAGAGAACCCAGCTCTTCAGTGCTTCAGACTATTTATCACCTTTCTAGCCCTCTTCTGGACATTCCTATCAAGGGATTGGCTAGAGCATGATAAATGTTAAGGCTTGTTATTTGCATCTCCCTCCCTAAGCTCTGGAAGCTTCTTCCACAGGCAGGGGGAAGCAATCAAACTCTGCTACAAAAAACAAGATTGATCTGGGAGTAACCACAAAAATATAACACATGAAAACATGTTCAGCTGCAAAGTATTATAGTTTTGGTTTGGGGTTTAGTTACACTCTAAAGGGACTATATTGTACAGCCTTTTATTTTATTTTAAGTTACATAAAAGAGAGAGGCTTAGTGTATACATTTTTATGAATGTTTTTCACGTTTTAAAAACATTTGGGCTTATTTACTAAAGGATTTGCAAATCTTCACTCAAATAATTGTGTGAATATTCACTTCAATTATCTAATCATGTGAAAAGCATTTGCACACACTTAAGTATTCAGGATAATTCAGGATTCAGTAAGCAGGAATTAGCTTTTAAAATTATTTAAGTGCAAAATTCTCAGCCTAATTAGTAAATTATCCTCATTAGCCTTAGTTTGTAAACAAATAAAGATGCACAGTGTGTGTGTGTGTATATATATATATATATATATATATATATATATACATACATACATACACACACACACACACATACACTGTGTGCACGATTATTAAACAATTATATTGTTGAGGGTTAATTTAATTATTGAACAACTACAGTGCTTGCGGTCAATCCAAAATGTTAATAAACTTCAAACCTGAATATTTAAAAAAAGTAAAAGTGAGTTTTTGGCTTTCTTAGGAGAATATATGTGTGCACAATTATTGGGTAAATATTATGTTGCGTACACACGGTCAAACTTTCCGACGGCAAATGTGCGATCGGAGCTTGTTGTCGGAAATTCCAACCGTGTGTAGGCTACATCGGACAGTTTCCATTGGAATTTCCGTCACACAAAATTTGAGATCTGGTTCTCAAATTTTCCGACAAAAAAATTGTCGGAAATTCTGATCGTGTGTACACAATTCCGACACACAAAGTTCCACGCATGCTCGGAATCAAGCAGAAGAGTAGCACTGGTTTTTGAATTTAATTTTTCTCTGCTCTTTGTACGTGTTGTACGTCACCATGTTCTTGACGTTCGGAATTTCCGACCAACTTTGTGTGACCGTGTGTATGCAAGACAAGTTTGAGCCAACATGTGATCTTGTTATCAGAAAATCCTATCGTGTGTACAGGGCATTAGTGTGCCGAATTATTATGCAACTAAATTTAAAAAAAAAAATTCCGCTGGAACACCCCTAACAGATAAAAATAAGCAAGTAAGATGAGAAAATTTTAGTTTTTCAAAGTCAGCAACTACAAACACTGTAGCTGCTGACTTTTAAAAAGGACACTTACCTGTCCAGGGCGTCTGCAATGTCGGCCCCGCCGAGGCCGATACGTCCCTAAGGGAAACAGGCAGTGGAGCCTTGCGGCTTCACTGCCCGTTTCCTACTGCCCATGCGTGAGTCGCGCGATGCTTTGTGAATGGGGCGTGCTGTGTTCTGGGACACACACATTTTCCAGAACACAGTGCACTCCATTCCCCAGAAGACAACGCAAGGAGGAGAGAAGACTGAAGATCACCGTGGAATAGGAAGGGGCAAGATTAGGAAGACTGCCTAGCAACAGGGGTTTCTGTTTTTTTTTTTAGGGTAGACCTCCACTTTAAAGTGAGAATAATAAACAAACTACTCAAAATTTACAAATAAACATTTATGACATTTCAAGCAAAAAATCAGTGACCAATATAGCCACCTTTCTTTTCAGTAACGGTCATAAGCAGTGGTGGCCAGTCCATAAGGGGCACCACCCCCCTAGTTTGCATGCAGGGCGCCTAACTATTAGGGGATTATGACACCAAAACAAGTTTAATTTATACAAAACAATTCTCAGATCTTCATACACAATTTTACGAACTACAATGTCATGCCTCATTTAAAGTCCCATTTTCCTTTCCTATACCTTGTTACAATATATTTAGGGATGGAGGTATTTCATTGTTCAAATCAAGGTTGCGATGGGTCACTTTTGCTTTCAATTTTTCATATCTTTCTATTACCTTTTTTTTTTTACCCAAGCACATGGTTAGAGCTTGAGGCCTTAATTGACAGGAGGCATATCTAAAGAGGAACGGGTTAGCCGGGAGGAGGCCAGGGAAGCCACAGTGCCGTAACCCTGGTGGATTGAGTGCGGACCTGGAGGAGGGGGGGTTGTTTGCCGCCCCCCAAAAAAATTTAGCACCAGCCGCTACTGGTCATAAGCCTTTCATTCATGGAGTCTGTCAGTTTCTTGATCTGTTGACAATCAACTTTTTGTGCAGCAGCAACCACAGCCTCCCAGACACTGTTCAAAGAGGTGTATTGTTGTCCTTCACTGTAAATCTCCTGTTTAAAAAGGGCCCACAAGTTCTCAATAGGGTTTAGATCAGGTGAGGAAGGAGGCCATGTCATTATTCTTTCATCTTTAAGGCCTTTACTGGCTAGCAATGCAATGGAGTACTTTGATGCATGCTATGGAGAACTGTCCTGCATAAATATCATGGTCTTCTTGAAAGATGTAGACTTTTCCCTGTACCACTGCTTGAAGAAAGTGTCTTCTAAAAACTGGCAGTACGTCTGGGATTGATTGAGTTGATTTTGAGTTCATTTTCAACCCAAAAAGGTCCAACTAGGGTTCATGTTTAATAATACCAGCCCATATCAATACCCCACCTCCACCTTGCTGGCAACTGATTCAAAGTGGAGCTCTGTGCCCTAAACTGATCCAGCCACAGGACCATACATCTGGTCCGTCAAGAGTCACTCTCATCTCATCAGTCCATAAAACCTTTGAAAAATCTGTCTTTAGATATTTTGTGGCCCAGTCTTTATGCTTCAATTTATGTGTCTTGTTCAGTGGTGGTCAGGTTTCAGCCTACCTTACCTTGGCCATGTCTGAGCACTGAACAGCTTGTACTTATGGGCACTGCAGGTAGGTTGCAGTTCTGGAATATGACAGCACTGGAGAATGATGAGTTCCTGGTAGCTTTACGTTTGATTCTTCTCCAATCTTTGGCAGTCAATTTGCGTCTTTTTTTCTCAACACATTGTGACCCTGTCGACTATTTGCAACAAAACGTTTGATGCTTCTGTGATCACGCCCCAATATCTTAGCAATTTAACCACTTGCTTACTGGGCACTTAAACCCCCCTCCTATCCAGACCAATTTTCAGCTTTAAGCGCTGTCGCATTTTGAATGACAATTGCACGGTCATACAACACTGTACCCAAATGAAATTTTTATAATTTTTTTCCCCCAAAAGAGCTTTCTTTTGGTGGTATTTGATCACCTCTGCGATTTGTATTTTTTGTTAAAAAAAATGTAAAAGACCGAATTTAAAAAAACATTTTTTTTATTTTTTTTAAATATTGTTAAAAAAATTGAAATGGGTAATTTTTGTCCGTCATTGATGTACGCTGATGAGGCGACAGTGACGGGCACGATAGGTGGCAGTGATGGGCACTGATGGGTGGCAGTGATTGGCACTGATGGGTTACACTGATAGGCAGCACTTTTAGGTGGCACTGATTGGCAGCACTGGTGGGCATTGACAGGTGGCACTGGTGGGCATTGACAGGTGGCACTGGTGGGCATTGACAGGTGGCACTGGTGGGCATTGACAGGTGGCACTGGTGGGCATTGACAGGTGGCACTTATGGGCATTGACTGGCACTTATGGGCATTGAAAGGTGCCACTTATGGGCATTGTCAGGTGCCACTTATGGGCATAATTGCCTCTGAGTTTTAGAGACCGATGTCCCTTTAAAATGAGCCGTGATCGGCTTTTTTTTTCTCCTCCGCTGTCAACGTGAGGAGAAAAAAAAAACGATCACCAAGCTTTTTATTTCATCATGTGATCAGCTGTCATTGGCTGACAGCTGATCACATGGTAAGGGGCGGGGACCCGCCCCTTACTCGGATCGCTGATCACCCAAGTCTCAGTGACTTGGTGATCACAGCGCGCCCTGCGCGCGCCCTATAGGGCACGCGCAGGGAGCGTGCACAGGGGAGGACGTCATATGACAGCCTCCCGAGAATTCACATACGGCCATAGCCGTCATAGCGTCATTCGGCCATAGCGCGGATGTAAAATGGTTAAAGAGTGCTGTATCCCTCTGAATGACTTTTTACAATTTTGGACTTTTCAGAGTCAGTTAAATCTCCTTTTTGGCCCATTTTGCCAGAGGAAAAGAAGCTGCCTAATAATTATGCACACCTTGATATAGGGTGTGGATATTCTTAGGCCACACCCTCCCTCATCACACAAATACACATCACCTGATATGCTTTAGTCCAATAAGCATTCAAGTTTATACAGCTTGGAGTTGGACAATATGCAAAAAAATTATGATTTGGTCAAAATACTCGATTGCCTAATAATCGTCCACACAGTGTATATATATCATTTTTGGGAGGAATTACAGTAGCTCAGCAGTGGGTTGTGCGTGACTCCCTGGATGAGTACACAGCACAGGTAAAAGGCAGAGCAGGATTTCGGTGAAACAAATGTGGTTTATTTACGTCTGTGTTCACAAAGCAGAACAGCAAAATAAAACAAAAACAGAAAATAAATCCTTACCACACTGGGCAGCTATCTCCAACCACTGGATCCTAACTACCCATTCTAGAGCAACCTACTGCTGCCCAGGCACCTGTCACACAGAACAAATTTCGCCACAAGCTAATTTCTGCTCCCCAGCCTGTCCTGCATCTCCTGGAGGTCTGGTTACAGGATGGAGCATTCTCACTAAGCAGCCTGGGAGTTTTATAGAGCTCAAAGTACTCAGATCTGCTTCAGCTAAGATTGATAACCCCATCAGTGAGCCAAACAAGCTCACTGCACATCACAAAAAGAAAAGCAGCCTGTAAACTGAACTAGAGGTAGTTGAACTGTATAAAACAGGAAAGAGATATAAAAAGATATCCAAGGAATTAAGGATGCCAATCAGCAGTGTTCAAACTCTAATCAAGAAGTGGAAAATGAGGGGTTCTGTTGAAAACCAAACCACGGTCAGGTAGACCAACTAAAATGTCAGCCACAACTGCCAGGAAATTTGTTCGAGATGCAAAGAAAACCCCACAAATAAGTTCAGGTGAAATACAGGACTCCCTGAAAACATGTGGTGTGGCTGTTTCAAGATGCACAATAAGGAGGCACTTGAAGAAAGATGGGCTGCATGATCGAGTCGCCAGAAGAAAGCCATTACTACGCAAATGCCACAAAATATCCCGCTTACAATACACCAAACAGCACAGAGACAAGCCTCAAACCTTCTGGCACAAAGTCATTTGGAGTGATGAGACCAAAATTTAGCTTTTTGGCCATAACCATAAACACTAAATTTGGAGCGGAGTCAACAAGGCCTATGATGAAAGGTACACCATTCCTACTGTGAAACACAGAGGCAGATCGCTGATGTTTTGGGGATGTGTGAGCTACAAAGGCACAGGAAATTTGGTCAAAATTTATGGTAAGATGAATGCAGTATGTTATCAAAAAATACTGGAGTAGCATTTGCATTCATCAGCCAGGAAGCTGCACACGGGACGTACTTGGACATTCCAACATGACAATGATCCAAAACACAAGGCCAAGTCGACCTGTCATTGGCTACAGCAGAATAAAGTGAAGGTTCTGGAGGGGCCATCTCAGTCTCCTGACCTCAATATCATTGAGCCACTCTGGGGAAATCTCAAATGTGCAGTTCATTCAAGACAGCCAAATAATTTACAGGAACTGGAAGCTTTTTGCCAAGAGGAATGGGCAGCTTTACCATCTGAGAAGATAAAGGCCTCATCCACAAATACCACAAAAGACTTCAAGCTGTCAATGAGGTTAAAGGGGGCAATACACGGTAAAAAAAAATGTAAAAGTCAGCAGCTACAAACACTGTAGCTGCTGACTTTTAATAAGCAGACTTACCTGTCCTGGGTGCCCGCGATGTCAGCCCCCCCGAGACCGACCATCCCTCGGCTCACAGCGCCGCCATTCCAACTAAGGGAAATAGGCAGGGGAGCCTTGCGGCTTCACTGCCCGTTTCCTACTGCGCATGCATGAGTCGCGCAGCGCTTTGTGAATGGAGTGCGCTGTGTTGTGGGAAACACACAGTTCCCATAACACACTGCGCCCCATTCACTAGAAGACGACGCGAGGAGCATAAGACTGAAGATCACCGCGAATAGGAAGAGGCAGATTAGGACGATCTGCCTAGCAACAGCCATTTCAGGTAAGTTAAAAAAAAAATGTTTTTTTTTTTCCTTCCAAATTTTTAGTAACATTTTTATGCAGGTTTTTTTTTTTAGGGTGGCCCTCCACTTTAAGAACTGGGGTATGTAATCTTTTTATCATGGTCATCTGGGTAGTTTCTGTTGTGATTATGTTTTTAAAAAAAAGTAAACACAGTTTGATTGATAATAAATGGCTTCAGTCAAACACTAACCATGAGTGAAAGAAAAGTTTTTGTGTTATCATTCATATTCTCTGAAAAATGGCCAACTTATGAGCACAACCAGGGCTGGACTGGGACAAAAATTTGGCCTTGGACTTCATCATGAACGGCCCACTTTAATTTTGAGTGTCCCCAACAGCGCCCCCCTTACATCAGAGAGTCCCAATCAGCAGCGCCCTTCACATCAGAGAGTCTCCACCAGCAGCCCCTTCACATCAGAGTCCGCTTTAGCAGCCCCCTTCACATCACAGTGCCCATCAGCAGCCCCCTTCACATCAGAGTCTTCTTCTTCCTCCGATCCGCTTCTTCTTGCGCTGGTCTTCTCGTCCTTCTCGTCCGGCATCTTCTTCCATGGCGTCGGCGTCTGTTCTTCTGTCGGGCCGCTCCTCGCAATGGGAGGCTCCCGCTGTGTGAGGCTTCGCTCTGTCGAACAGGTCTTTAATAACGGAGGGCACCTGGTGACCCCGCCCCCTCTGACATCATGGGGAAAGCCATAGGGAATTCCCCATGACGTCCCCGTGTGTCAGAGGGGGCGGGGTCACCAGGTGCCCTCCGTTATAAAAGACCTGTCAGACGCAGCGAAGCCTCACACAGCGGGAGCCTCTCATTGCGCGGAGCGGCCCAGAAGAGACGCCGACGCCATGGAAGAAGATGCCGGACGAGAAGGACGAGAAGACCAGCGCAAGAAGAAGCGGGTCGGAGGAAGAAGAAGATGAAAGAAGAAGATGGAAGAAGATGCCGGAAGGAGAAGATGAAGAAACCGAAGGATGAAGAAAGGAAGACCAGAAGAAAGAAGAAAGAAGATTTTAATAAAGGAATTGTCAAAGACCGTCTCCTGTCATTTTTACAATTTTTGACACTTTTTTGGTGAAATGGTAGGGGTACTTTTGTACCCCTTTACCATTTCACACAGGGGGGGCGGGGATCTGGGGGTCCCCTTGTTAAAGGGGGCTTCCAGATTCCAATAAGCCCCCCACCCGCAGACCCCCACAACCAATGGCCAGGGTTGTGGGGAAGAGGCCCTTGTCCTCATCAACATGGGGACAAGGTGCTTTGGGGGTCTCAGACCCCCAAAGCATCCTCCCAATGTTGAGGGCATGTGGCCTGGTACGGTTCAGGAGGGAGGGGGGGCCGCTCTCGTCACCCCCTCTTTTCCTGCGGCTTGCCAGGTTGCGTGCTTGGATAAGGGTCTGGTATGGATTTTGAGGGGGACCCCACGACATTTTTTTGGGTTGGGGTTCCCCTTAAAATCCATCCCAGACCTCAAGGGCCTGGTATGGATTTTGAGGGGGACCCCACGCCATTTTTTTTTTTCTTTTTGGCTGGGGTCCCCCTTAATAGCAGACCTGAAGGGCCTGGTTATTGAATTTGGGGGGACACCCACGCTTTTTTTTTTTTATCAATGACTTTTTTTTATGAATGGCTTTCAATGAATGACTGTTCTCTGTTGTCAATACATTAGCCGCGAGTCATTTTAAATAGCTTTTTTCCCTGCAAAAATTACACTTTTTGCAGGGACAGTTCTAAGCACAGGAAACATGCCCCCCTTCACAGGCATACTATAGACAGATGTGATACTGCAATGCTGTACTAACAGCACGCACACACAAATCCCCAGAATCATAGCACATAATGTTAGCAGTCAGCAGCACATAACACTGACATGCTGACACTGACAACACAACACAATATGCGAGGCCGCCGGCGCGGCGGCCTTTTATACTGTGGGGCGTGTACTAAACCCCCTGAGCTATAATTGGCCACAGGCATCCTGCCTGTGGCCAATTATTGCTCTCCTCACCGCTGGCTCTTTGATTGGCCAAGCATGCGGGCCACAGTGCATGCTTGGCCAATCATCAGCCAGCAATGCACTGCAACTGGCGCAGTGCATTGCGGGCCGCTCGCATCACACGAATTTGATGCGAGCGGCCCAAATAGTTCTGGGCTCGCCGAGCGGGCGACTGCTCGATGTTCAATTCGAACATGGGTTTGAATCGAACACCGAGCCCATCCCTATTGTGGACTTTAATTTTGCTTTAGAAGCAAAACACTCCCCATATGCATGTTATCAATATCAACACTTGCTAAAGAGGAGTATCCATAAAAAAAATTAAAAAATTAAAAAATTAAAAGTCAGCAGCTACAAATACTGCAGCGGCTGACTTTTAATAATCGGACACTTACCTGTTCCAAGGTCCAGGGATGCCGTGATTGGCCACGCAGTCATCTGGGACCTGTCACGTGTCCCAGATGACTGACAGGAGGGAGGGAGCCCTTCCTGCGCTGGAGGGGAAGTGATGTCACCAGCCCAGTCACCGAAGGAGGCAGACTACGAGGGACCCCCTAGCAACAGGCATTTAGAGGTGAGTTAAAAAAAATCCAATTATTTTTTTTTTATTTTTTTAGGAATTGTAAGCATTAATTTTTTTTTGGGGGGGGGACACCACTTAAGCTGGGAGTTGGCATAAATGAAATGGCTAATTAACCATGACTGCCCCTAGTGGCTAAGTTGCTAATCTCTACATGTAATTCAATAGTAGAAATATGCAGAAACAAGCATGAAAAATTATTTAATACATTGTTATAGTAACTTAAAATATGTGCGCATTGAAAATACACTATCATTTCCCTTGAAAGGCAGTAAACCGTGGATGCTACATGTTTGTTGGAGCAATGGAGGGGTTAATAGCTGTTGGATACATTATGGAAATGTCTACAGTAATGTGGTAGGGAGACCACATGGACGGTATTAGACATGCTCCAGTTGGAATAGTAAACTGGAGGGCACTCATGTTATGTTCCTTTCTAATCTTGCTATGTAACGTCACCTGAAACAAATTATTCTGAAGTATGAAACTCCAAACCTGACCTTATCATAACCCTTCCTTAGCTCAGCTACTTACCTTCTGCCTGTAGAGTGTAGTCAGTACAAATGTATCCATTGCGTGCAATTGGCCTTGTTCAATAGGACTGCACAAAAATCTCAGAGTGAAATGGTATGGAGGACTTTTATCAATTTTGGTGTCATGCAAAGCAGCGCTAACCATAAGCAGAGAGACAGATAATTGCAATAAGAGTTCAGCTTCATTCATAAATTCCTCCCCCTGCTGTCCTAAAGTAACATTACAACAAAATCAAACCTGACCCTGACCACTTTTTAATATTGCATTTTATTAGGGCTCATTTCCACGGGGAATGAAAAAAAACAGCATACATTGGTTTGACACACCACCCCACCCATGAGTCTAACCAATAGCTCTGCAATTAGCAGAGAGCAAGAGAACTTTTCTAGAACTTCAATGGAGCATTAAAAGACTGTCTGTCACAGTCTGATGCAGTGGTGAATGCAGGTTGTAATTAAGGTTGCCACCTGTTCGGGATTCACCCGGACAGTCCGGGTTTTGAATCATGTGTCCAGGTTTCAGGAGGATTGAAACCCAGACACATTATTCAGACCAGGCAGTAGCTCCCCAAATAACTAAGATGGTCACACACAAATCTGTTGCCACCATGGAGCTGCAGGTAGGTTCGGCGTCGCTGGGGGGGGGGGGGGGGCATTGAAAAGTGGGGGTGATGCTGCGCTGTTCCCCAGGGGAATGTATGAGATCTACCTCAAGGTGGCAGTATTGGGGCAAAAGCGTGAATGTATACAATGGTAATGGACAATAGTATTGTCTCGTCGACCAGTCTCTAAGTATGAGGTGAATGATACCTAGTGGTAAGCACAATGTACTGCGATCAATAAATATACTGATAATAGTGGTGGCCGATAGATAAATATGTAAAAAGTGCGAGAGTGTCAAAGTGACTAATGACACATACATATAATAGCTAGTAAAACATCATAAATATGAGACATAAACAATATCAATAAAATATATAAAAAACATTACGTGAACATATGGTGTAGATCAATATAAAATATAAAGTGCATACTGCAAAGAATAAATATATATAACCGTGATGTGTCGGTATATATAGTAAAACTGTGAGGTGCTGGTATATATAATAACACTGGCTATGCGATACAGTGTAGAAAAAAGTTGATATCTCAATCTGCGGAATGTGATGATAGTGCAGAAAGTAAGATGCACTGACAAGAATAAACAATTAAACAGTGAATGAAAGTGCACAATGCATTAAAGGTGCAGATAGTGAAGCATAAGTGGAGCTAGTCTGCTTGACTAGAGAGATATACATATATAGATATGCACAAAAAAAAAAATTAGTTGCAAAAAAAAGCAGAATGCGATTTAACAGAGAAAATGCGATTTCAACAGAAAAAAATGCAAAATAGAGTAGCACAAAGTTATTATATGAGAACGTGGCTGGAAATAAATATCCGTAAAGAGGTAAATGTGACCAAAATCAAGTAGCAGACTCAGCTGCATGCACATAGGTCCGTAATATAGAGAAAAAAAGTCCTTGACAGTTTGATAACTGTGATTACAAATCTCGGTGTAAGTGATATGATCCTTATACAGGAGTGGTGTTCGTGGAGTGGGGTGTCAGAAAATAGTGGGGGGCGTTCCTCTTCGTGCGGGGCACACTATAATAAGCAATGGACCCTTACCTTGCGGTAAAGGGTTAACCGCATAAAGATAGTGATATCGGGTTCTGCTGTCCTCTTCTTCGAACGTGCTGCTCTGCCTAGGAGGGTGCGTGTTTCCTTTTTCCTTCCCTGGCTCCTGGTATCTTTAGCCTTATCTCTCTCGGCAATCGCCGGAGTGGTAGGTGAAAAATAAATGAAGGGGGAGCCGTATAGTGTAGTACGTTTAAATAATAGCTTAGTAAGCAGTTTATTCAAGCATTAAAATAGAAACTCACAGTAAAAAAACTCACAGAATAAAAATAAAGGTTTTGCTTATCTCCAAACGAGCGCCGAACTCGTTATCTTTCAGGTATGAATGCCTCTCCGTGTCCCTACGCGTGGCGTCATGTGACTTCATCAGGGGAGGGGGGGCATTACTACTCTCCTTGGGGCACCCAAAGGTGTCCCAGGTCACTAAAGTGTTCGGGTTTAGCTTGACAAAAAGGTGGCAACCCTTGTTGTAATAGACTACAGAGAGAGGGACAGACATAATTTTGCCCCTTTACAAATCAAATGAATGTATTTAGATTGGTGCAGCGATAAAACACATGTGCGGATTGCAGTATGTTGGGAGGACCGGGAGAAAATGATCAGATAGAATAAGTCCTGGTTCACACTGATGCAGTGCAGGATTTGCAGCGATTCCTGTGCGTTTCCTGCACCGCATTATAAATCGCACTCTGTTCAAGCCAACTGCTGTGGGTTTCATTGTTAAGTTAACAAAACCCCAAAAACTGGTCGCAAAACGCAGTGTGATTGGCTGGATCAGATCGCATGGGTGTGAACACCCATGTTTTACATTTCCAGTGCGGCAAAAAAGGGTGCATGCACCTTTTTCGTGTGGGTGCAGTGCGATTTGAGCCACATAAAATGAATGGACTCAAATTGCACTGCAAAGAGTTGCATGTGATTGAACAGGAATGCGGTTCTATTCCTGTCCGAAACACATGCGGTTTCCCCCATCAGTGTGAGCCAGGACTAAATGACATATAGAGCACTTATGAAGCACAATATGGGTTGCATTTATTTATTTAGATATAGCATTACCACTTTTTGGCAAAAAAAAAAAGGCAAAATTAGTTTATTTATCAGATGTGTTTTAGTGCTGCAACATTATAAATACATATTTACATAGTTGGTGAGGTCCATCAGTCCATCAAGTTCAACCTGTGTGGGTGTGAGCGTTTATGTCAATACCATTTTTCATATTCCCGTATATTGCGTTCACTAAGATGCCCATCTAAGATTTTTTTTAAATTATCGACACCTCCCGCTGACACCACTGACTGTGGAAGGAAGTGAAAGTAAAAATCTCCTATGCAGTTTAAGGTTAAACAGCTTCTCCTCCAACTTCAACATAGATTTTACTATTTTCCTGTATGGGATTATAGGGCAGGTGTTCAACAGTTCATTATGGTTTATAAGAGTAGGGTCACCATAAGCGCAGAGTTCCTATCTTGTTTATTGTTACAAATAAAATTAGACCTGTACAAATTAGGAAGACCTCATGTGGAATTTGCAGTTCAGTTTTGAGAATCGGTTCACAAAAAGGATATCGGGGAACTGGAGAAAGTGCAGAGAAGGGCAACCAAACTGATAAGAGGCATGGAGGAGCTCAGCTATGAGGAAAGATTAGAGGAACTGAATGTATTCTCTCTTGAGAAAAGGAAATTAACATGTATACTAGCCCATTATGCTTTTACTTTGCAGGGGAAAAAAAGAGGAAGTAAAACCCATCAGGGTTTATTTTCTCTTTAAGACCGGCCACAGAGGACTATTTTTTTTTTAATCAGCCAGCAAGCTGATCCAAAAAAAGAAAAAAAGAAAAGAATAGATCCACACAAGCGAAGTGGATGGAAGAACCCTCCCCGCTGTGCTGTTGTATTCTGACAACAGGACTCCTCCACTATCAGAATACACTTATCAGTGGCTGCAGCTGCTTATCGACAAAAGTTTTCCAACAGTCCTGTTTGACAGAGAAATTTTTTGGAGATATGGGACTTTATGGGTGCATTTAAACACAAGAATCATTCGAGAGTGTATGTAAAAATATATACAAAATTTATTATAAAATCAACAATATTATAAAACCAATGCACGCAATACAGTCATAGCCAAAGGTGTGCGCAAACACCCTATTATTGACAATTTACTGTAATAGCATTCATGTTTTCATCACGTTCATATATTCAACATGTTTCGCCATAAGGCTTCTTCAGGAAAGAACATGAAAATGTATTAAATATGAAGACCCATAGTCAGGCAACTATAAATGTGCACAAAAAGAAAAACAAAGGAAAAATTAGTACATCAAAACGCTGCCACTGTGCCATCAAACGTATCCACTGTGCCATCAAACGCTGCCAATGTGCCCTCAAATGCTACTACTGTGCTCTCAAATGGTGCCACTGTGCTCATCAAATGCTGCCACTGTGCCATCAAATGCAGCCACTGTGCCATCAAATGCTGCCACTGTGCCCATTCACTGCCACTGTGCCCTCAAACGCTGCCACTGTGCCCTCAAATGCTAGCACTGTGCCATCAATTGCAGCCACTCTGCCAAACGCTGCCACTGTGCCATCAAACGCTGCCACTGTGCCAAACGCTGCCACTGTGCCCATCAAATGCTGCCAGTGTGCCCATCAAATTCTGCCAGTGTGCCCATCAAATGCGAGTGACCTGCGAGCGCCCAGCATGGCGGTCGCAGGTCACTTTTCTTGATGCCCATCGCTCTGATAGGCCATAAGTCTTTATGGCTCTAATCAGGTTCTTCAAAATCACCCCACGGGGGGTGGCAGCGGCAATGCATTAATCTATCTACTGGTGATAGAGGGTGTGGCAGGAGAGAGGGGGCAGCGCCTGTGCGCCCTTATGGACGCACTGACACTGGGCTACAGTTGTACACATGACAAGTATCACCCAATAAAAAAAGAATGTTTGTGCACACCTATGGCTATGACTGTATTGCGTGCATTGGTTTTATGATATTGTTCATTTTATAAAATATTTTGTAGATATTTTTACATAAACTCTCGAATGATTCTTGTGTTTAAATGCACCCATAAAGTCCCCTATCTCCAAAAATTGTCTTTCTATTTGTAAAGGGATGTTGGTGCCATATTGTTTGTAGATTTCTAAGGCTGGTTTCACACTGGGGCGTTGGGGGCGCTGGCGGTAAAGTGGCGCTATATTTAGCGCCGCTTTACCGTTGTTTTAGCGGCGCATTTTGGCCGCTAGCTGGGCGGTTTTCCCCCCTGCGAGCGGCCGAAAAAGGGTTAATACCGCCCACAAACCGCCGCTGCAGCAGCGTTTTGCGGGCGGGTTTGGAGCGCTGTTTTCAATGGGAAGGGGCGCTATAGGAGCCGTAAATATACCGCTCCTTCAGCGCACCAAAGATGTGGCTTGCAGGACATTTTTCGGCGTCCTGCAAGCGCACCGCTTCAGTGTGAAAGCCCTCGGGCTTTCACACTGAAGACACCACAACAGCTGTTTCGGGTCGGTTTGCAGGCGCTATTTTTAGCGCAATAGTGCCTGCAAACCGCCCCAGTGTGAAAGGGGCCTAATGCTGGTCTCTGTCCATATATTTGACAGAAGTTGATTGTTAGATCAACTTCTGCTGAGAAGGAAAGGCCATACATTTATCAAAACTAACCCGGCCAAATTTCAATCCATGTATGGCCAGCTTAACTGTACAGTAGCTATGTAAAGCAGTATTACCCCCTACTGTTTACCACTGTTATTATATTGACATTAATTCTTGGATGAAATGATAGCTAAAGCTGTGCAAGTCAGTGTAACCCTATAAAAGCTTTGATATGCCCTAGAAAGGTATGATTCATCTTACAAAGGAGTTAAAACGCCTAAGTGAAGAACGCCTTTGTTTATAGTAAATAAGAGCAAGATAGAAGCTTTACTAGATTACAGCTGGAATAACATACAATTAGGAGTGTTTTTTCCTACTTTCTTGTTCCCAGAGTCTTTTAATGTAGAAGCTCGTAGCCGAGATGAAAGGATCTTGCTAATCACAGCAGCAGTCTGCCCCAGTAACCCGAATTCAAGGAACAGCTGTGATCGTTAGCGGAACAAAGCCTGGAACAGGTGTAAGCAATGGTGGCCTTCCCTACTATGTTCAAAGGATGCCAGCATGAAGACGGGGCATCCAGAGATCAAGAAAGGAGGACACTTTTTGGCTACCACGGTGCCAATAGGTACAGGAGGAATGAGCAGGAATCTTTTATTAAAGTGGTATTAAACCCAAAAAAAAGATGAATTATACTGCAGCTTACCAATCCTTAACCACTTAGACCCCTTATACATTGGGGTGTATTTCCGATGCTTTTGGGCTAAAAATAGCGCCTGTAAAGCGCCTGAAAAACGCCTCCCCTGCAGCCCCAGTGTGAGAGCCTGCTTTCACATTGGGGCGGTGTGCTTGCAGGACGTTAAAAAAAGTACTGCAAGCAGCATCTTTCGGGCGGTGCGGGAGCAGTGTGTACACCGCTCCTCCACTACTCCTGCCATTGGAATCAATGGGCACCGCTGCCAAAGTGCTTTGCAGGAGCTTTTAACCCTTTATTCGTCTGTAAGCCAGAGTTAAAAGCACCCCCCGCTAGTGTCCGAAAAGTGGTGCTATTACAGAGGTAAATTAGCGTTGCTTTACCGCTAACGTCCCCCCCCCCCCCGCCCCAGTGTGAACTAACCTTAAGGACCGAAAGAATTTACCCCTTTAATGACCCGGCCACCCGGCCATTTTTTTGCGATATGGCACTATGTCGTGCGACGTTGTACCCAAACAAAATTTACATCCTTTTTTCCCCACAAACAGAGCTTTCTTTTGGTGGTATTTGATCACCTCTGCGTTTTTTATTTTTTGCACTATAAACAAAAAAAGAGCAACAATTTGGGGGAAAAAAAGCAATATTTTTTACGTTTTGCTATAATAAATATCCCAAATAAAAAATAAATAAATGCCTTCCTCAGTTTAGGCCAATATGTATATTTTTGGTTTAGAAAAAATTGCAATAAGCATATATTGATTGGTTTGCGCACAAGTTATAGTGTCTATAAAATAGGGGATTGATTATTATTTTTTTACTAGTAATAGAGGCGATCAGCGATTTTTAGCGGGACTGCGACATTGCGGCGGACATATTAGACACTTTTTTGGGACCAGTGACAATTATACAGCGATCAGTGCTATAAAAATGCTTACTGTATAAATATTAGACATGTGCATTCGTTTTCGTCCGAATGCATTTTCGTCCGAATTTCAGGTATTTTCGTTATCGTTTTAACAAACGATAATGAAAGTGCAGAATCCGAAAAACAAAAGATCCGACAAACAAATGCTTTATTTTCGTTGTGACAACAGTTCGATATAGATAGGAGATTCAACGCTGACAATGACAATCTGTGTCCATTGAACCTGTGGTCGAATGTGCCTAACCTTAACTCTATTAGTCCAAGATTATTCTACATAGAGAGAAAAGATTCGACGTAGAAAGGAAAGATTCGACGTAGAAAGGAAAGATTCGACGTAGAGAGGAAAGATTCGACGTAGAGAGGAAAGATTGCTGCTGAAATTGGGTGGAATTGCAGCTAAACTATACAGAGTCATACAGTTTAGCTGCTCCGTTGAATCTTCTTTGAACTTTCGAGAGACACCATAAGCCTTCAATGACAGATTCGACCTTAATTCATTTGGATTTTCGGACGAATGCAATTTTTAACAAAAAACTAAATAAATAAAAACGAATTTCGGGAGTAACTAAATAAATACATTTTTCGGACGAAAACGAAATTCCAAAAAGAAATATTTCAGTGTGCACATGTCTAATAAATATCACTGGCATGGAAGGGGTTAACACTAGTGGTGATCAAGGGGTTAAATGTGTTCCCAGGGAGGTGTTTTTAACTGTGGGGGTAGTTTACTGACTGGAGGAGGAGAGAGATCGCTGTTCCTAATCACTAGGAATAGACGATCCCTATCTACTCCCCTGACAGAATGGGGATCTGTTTGTTTACATTGACAGATTCCCGTTCTGGCTCTCTGTGGAGGGATCGTGGGTGGCCGGCGGACATTGCACATCACGCCCACAGTATCTATTGCACGAACTGATGTACAGCTACGGCGATGCAAAGGGCCATGTTTTGACTGCACAGGATGCACAGACAGTCCCATTCATGTAAATTGGGAAGCAGCAGCTGCACAGACACAGCCTCTGCTACCAATTTGACATCCAATTAATCATTTCCCTTTGGGATTATTAAAGTATTCTGAATCCATGTGGGTGCATGTACGTGCAGGAGCGCGTTCCTATGCGACTCCAGTGCGAGTCAGTGCAACACTGATCATGGCCATTACTAGTAAAAAAACAAAAAAAATGAAATAAATAAAAATATCCCATAGTTTGTAGACACTGTAACTTTTGCGCAAACCAATCAATATACACTTATTGGGATTTTTTTTAACCAAAAATATGTTGCAGAATACATACTGGCCTAAACTTATGAAGAAATTCGTTTTTTTTTTTTCAATTTTTGTACTGGATTTGTTTTATAGTAGACAGTAAAAAATATTGTCAGTACTTTTTTGTTTATTGCGCAAAAAATTAAAACAGAGGTGATCGAATACCACCAAAAGAAAGCTTTATTTGTGGGGAAAAAAAAGGACATCAATTTTGTTTTGGTACAGCGCCGCACGACTGCGCAATTGTCAGTTAAAGTAACGCAATGCCGTATAACAAAAAATGGTCATGAAGGGGGTAAATCTTGGTTAATATCACTTTAAGACATAAAATATGAGCTTCACTGTAAGCTGTCTAATTTACAGAGTGACAGAGTAACAGATAAGGGAACATGCAAAATGACTGATATATACAAGTTTCCAGTCCCTCCAGCATTCAACCAACGGCAATGCTGACACAACACACTACATATTCCATGTTCTATTTTTCTATACAATGTAACACATGATTGAATTCCCTGTATTATTTCCCTCCTGGCTTCACAATTCAGCAAGGTCTGTGTGCATCGACTTCACCTAATGTTTATTTTTAAAGAAAACTTAATTCGGTAAAGAAAAGGAATATAAACTGCTTCAAGCATTATGCCAGCTTTATTCTGCTATATTGTAAGTGGAACAAAGTATGAATGTTTTGTTTTATAGTAAATTGGACATTGACGACTATCCAGTTAAAACACACTGGAAGAAGTAGATTTTGGAACTTGATAGATGGAAAACAGGAAAGCAAAAATAAGGCAGTTAAAGAGGATCTCCAGTCTCCTATGTAAAAATTAAAAGTCAGCAGCTGCAAAAACTGTAGCTGCTGATTTCTAATAAACAGTAGACATGTGCACAATAGAAAAAATTGTTTATTTTCGTTTCATTTCTTTAGTTTCCATTGATTCGTAACGATTCGTAAGTCGTCGGTGTTCGTATTCGTAGCGATTCGTAAATTCGTAAGTCGTCGGTGTTCGTATTCGTAACGATTCGTATTTCCGTAAGAGTTATTTTTTCGTTAATTCGTTTTTCCATTAGTTTAATTTTCGTTTATTCGAAATTCGGACGCATTCGTATTTTCGTAGATTTAGTTACATTCGTACTTTCGTTAGATTGATTTATTCGTACTTTCGTAACATTGTTTTCGTAGATTCGTAATCGGAGCATAATTCATAATTTTATGTAATGTGTATGCTATTATTACATTTTAAGAGACACGGAAAATTACGAATCGAAAAAAAAAAGTTACGAATGTACACATTTTTCCGTTCAATCCATTCGAAGCACGTTAAGCAGCGCCATTGTAAGGGACACGGAAAATTACCAATTCAACAAAAAAAAAAGTTACGAATGTACGAATTTTTTCGTTAATTTTGATTTTCGTTGTTCCTGTTTTCGTTTTTTCGGATTTTCTTCTTTCGTAGTTTCGTTGTTTCTAATTTGGTTATTTCGGATTTTCGTTGTTTTTCGGATTTGTTCGATTCGAACATTTGTTAAAATTTTTAGCGAATCGTTCGTTCATTCGTACGATAACGAATGAACGAATATAACGAATTTTAACGAAAAACGAAAAAAAAAAAAAAAAACGAATTGCACATGTCTAATAAACAGATACTCACCTGTCCCAGGATCCAGCGATGGGCTCACCCCAACCGTCTGACATCTCATCTTCTGTCTTCAATGCTGGCATCTTAAAGAAGAGCTCCAGGTTCCTTCAGAAAAAATTTAAAGTCAGCAGTAGGGATGAGCCTTACACCCCCCGGTTCAGTTCGCACCAGAACATGCGAATAGACAAAAAATTTGTGCGAACATGCAAACAACGTTTAAGTCTATGGGACATGAACGTGAAAAATCTAGTGCTAATTTTAAAGGCTTATATGCACATTTTTGCCAAAAAAAGGGTTTGGGAACCCGGGTACTGCCCCAGGGGACCTGTATCAATGCAAAAAAAAAACGTTTTTAAAAACAGCTGTTTTTTTCAGGAGCAGTGACTTTAATAATGCTTAAAGTGAAACAATAAAATTACATTTAAATATTGTGCCGGGGGGGGGGGGGGGGGTCCCGTTAGTCTGCCTGTAAAGTGGGGCATCTTTCTGATGTGTTTTACTGTGCCACAGCAAAATTTTATTTCTAAAAGAAAAAATGTCTTTTAAAATTGCTTGAGGCTGTAATGTATTGCAGGCCCCGGCAATATAGATAAAAATCAGTGAAGGATTTGTCCAAAAAAAACTGTGTATTGTGGTTTTAACTTTTTTTTACACTTTTTTTGGTGAATGGGTATGGGTACATGCCCATTCACATGGGGGGGGGGGCAGGATCTGGGGCCCCCTTCTCAAAGGGGGCTTCCAGATTCTAATAAGCCCCCCGCAGACCACCACAACCAATGGTCAGGGTTGTGGGGACGAGGCCCTTGTCCCCATTAACATGGGGACAAGATGCTTTGGGGGGGACCCCTTAACCACTTCAATACACTTTATTATATACTGTACAATGCACTATATACCCTGCACTGTATTATATATATACTACACTGACTGCACCATATGCTCTGAACTGCAGTATATATACTATACGGACTGCCCTATATACTCTGCAGACAAATTGGGCCTTAGGTATTGGTGGTGCCTGAACACTGTAACTCCTCCTCGCAGTTACTCTTGTTGGGCACTGTAATGGTCCCCGCTGTAAATATTATTTAAAACATTATAATTACATGCCCCTGTTAAACAGGGGCAGACAAATTGGGCCTTGGGTGTTGGTGGTGCCCTACACCAAAAATATTGTTGGAAGCTAGCATCATCAAGATTGAGGAGGAATAGGATAGGCAGCATAGGCAGTCTTCAAGGGATCCCAGATCTATAGCAAATTCAATCAGTTACATCAGCATCAGGGGCTTCATAGCTACTGATCCAGGACTGATTCATTTTTATAAATGTGAGTCTGTGGACAGGCGCAATCTTTGCTTTTGCAAACCCTCCAGCAGCAATGAATGTGCATTCAGAAAGCACGCTGGATGCAGGACAGGCCAGTAGCTCGATTGCATAGTCAACAAGTTCTGGCCAGTGGTCCATCCTCAAGACCCAGTAACCCAATGGATGCTCTGTTGGAAAGGTCTCCAAGTCTGCTCTTGCCCCTAGATATTCCTGCACCACATAATGCAGACGCTGGCGATGGTTGCTTGAACCTATCAGACCTTGGCGCTGAGGACTGAAAAATTGTTAAAAGGCATCGGTCAGCCGTGCTACCTTCTCCACCGCACTTCCTCTGACCGAACAAAGCCTCAGAAAACACCTTTGTCCAGTACCAGGAAATGGTAACCTCCCAGGGTCTGGAAAGGCGTTACACAAACTTTTCTTCAAGGCCTCCTGAAGATGTTTCATCCTCTGCAAAGGTAGGATGAGTTCTGCAACTTTACCCTTGTAACGTGGATCAAGAAGGGTTGCCAGACTGTAATGATCCCTCCCTTTATTACCACGAATCCTAGGGTCCTTTGGCAGGCTTTGCAGAATTAGGAAGGCCATGCAGCGTAAGTTTGCAGAGGCATTCGATTCTGAGTACTCTAGGTCACTAACGATCACATTATCAGGAACTACCTCCTCCCAAACACGTACAACTCCTTGGGTTTCTGGGGACTGAAAACCATCCCTTGAAGACTGCTGCATGTTATCTTCTACATCCATGCTGATACAATCCTCCTCCTCTTCTTCCTGTGTGTTTGGCGACCCACAGGAATGCCATCTGCAAAAAGGGGGTCTTGAAAGGAAAGGAAGTCCTCTTCTTCCTCCCACAGTTTTGCCTCAAGTGCCCTGTCCATGATTCCACGAAGCGCGTGCTCCAGCAGGAAGACTAGAGGGACAGTGTCACTGATGCATGCATTGTCGCTGCTCATCATCCTTGTGGCCTCCTCAAATGGTGACAGGACAGTGCATGCATCCTTGATCAGTAGCCACTGGCATGAAAAAGCCAAGCTCCCTTGACCATGTCCTGGTGCCATACTCACACACAGGTACTCATTGATGGCCCACTGCTGTGTCTTCAGTATTGACAATGTTGAGTTACACCTAGTGGGCATGTCACAAAAGACATAGTTGGTGGGCAGGTTAAATTCCCTTTGAATGTCAGCCAGCCGAGCACTGGCATTGTATGAGCGCCGGAAAAGACCACAGACTTTTCTGAGCTGACTGGAACGTGGGTCAACTGTCCCTGTCGGAGGGCGGAGAAAAGGTTTGTGCCATTGTCACATACAACCATTCCTGCCTTAAGCTGCCATGGCTTCAACCAACCTCTGAGCCTGCCCTTGCAGAACTGACAGAATCTCTGCCCCAGTGTGGCTCCTGTCCCCTAGGCAGACCAAATGAAGCACTGCATGGCATGTTTTAGCCTGACTGCTTGAGCGCTTATGGAGCACTGCTGGTTCAGAGGACAATTATGCAGAAGAAGCCATAGAGGAAGAAGAAGAGGAGGGGGGGGGGGGGAGCATACAGATTTTGTGGCAGAATCACCACCAGCTTTTTGGAGGAGTGGTGGCAGAACAAGCTCCAATACTGAACCCTGTCCTACATCCTTCACAGCTGCCAGCAGAGTTACCCAGTGCGCCGTGAAGGAAAAGCAATGTACCAGCTCATGCCTGCTGTACCATAAGTCAGCGGTAATATGAACCTGGCTGCTGACCAACAAGGTCAAAACATTGCCTTCCATATGAATGTAAAGCGCTGTAATGGCCTTACGTGAAAAAACACACAGTACGGTACAGATGGGGGAATATGACTGCCAGTTTCTTGTCCTTCTGTGGCACCCCCTCTCTCTAGAATCGCGTTACTCCCTTCCTCAACCTGGGAACCAACATCGGAGCCTTCAAATTGCTGCACTTCCTCCAGCAGCATGTAACCGACCCTATGGTCGAATAATTCTGGTGAATCCTCTGTGCATAATGGTGGTATCCACTCCCCCAACTCTTCTGAATGTTGTGGTTCAATAACATGGCCAGAAGCAGAAAAAAAGGACAAGCGTGACCCCGCCTGCAGAGGATGCACCATGTCCACGACCACCACTGTTCACTGTAGACACAGAGGAGCTTTGCCCTCTGTTAGTGGCATCTGAGCTTCTGCCTCTCCTTGGTGGCCTTCCGAACATAATGGGGATTTTTTTTAACACCGAACTACACTATATTAGAAACTGTACACCAGCTGCACTGTATTATATACTGTGTAAACCGTCTGAAGTGTATTAGAAACTGTACACTTTGTATTCTATACTGTGTACACCGCCGGCACTGTATTCAAAACTGTACACCGGCTGCACTGTATTATATACTGTGTAAACCACCTGAAGTGTATTAGAAACAATACACACTGTATTATATACTGTGTACACTGCTTACACTGTATTAGAAACTGTACTATCGCTGCACTGTATTATATACTGTGTACACCACATGAAGTGTATTAGAAACTATACACATGGGGATGAGTCAGGACGTGCGGACGTAGTTACGCACGGGGGGAGGGGCCTGAAGCAGCGGGCGGCCTGAGCGAACGCTGACCGCAAGGAGGACAGACGCCGGCGCTCCATGGAAGGTAGGCGCCGTGCACCTCCGAGCGACAGCCCCACGCTCAGGAACACTTTCTAAGGACCGGAGCCTGCTGACTGGCGCCGTGGCGCCCGACGCCCGGGATTCCCCTGCCTCCTGCACGTCAAGCCCTCCTCCTCGCCGACCCAGACCTCCGATGCTTCCCTACTCGGCCGTATGAAGTGCAAGGACCGTGAGTAAAACTTGAATACTAATCCCCCTCTAGAAGGGGGAAGGCTCTCTAAACTTCTCTAAACTGGCAGCATGAGGTAAGCAGGTTTTTGTTACTATCCATATCTACCTGTTACCCATATAAGGAGGAATTCATCAAGGGACTCTGTGTTTTTTTTTTTTTTTTTTCTCTATGTCTGCAACTGGAATAGCGGTCTGCTGGGGTCAATGAACGTCTCAAATACTGGTCCTATTAGGACAAATTGACATTTTCTCAGCTGCCGGTATATGTTCTTCTGTTTACCCCCGGAGGCTGAGGGTTGCATTTTGTATATACACCTCTGATAACGGCAGGAACGTCGCCCATCTGGGTCATGACAGGTCCTCCCTAGCAGCATGTACAGAAACAGGTTTATGGCCACTAAGAGGACCAACGGTACCCCAACCGACCAGAAACCCGGTTCAAGGCGAACCTTAAGCTTTAAATGCACAATCCCCATATAGCTTTACTGCTCTCTACAGAGCAAGGAGACCTTAGACCCCAGCTCGCGACGGCGCAGCTTTCACCCACCGCACCTCAGGGGGAGAACTGTATCCCCTCCAGGGTTAAGGGGATAAGGAAGGGGATCTTGGGGCCGGTGGGGAAAGTTACTGCGCTTACTAGTGGTGTTTTTTTTCTCCTTGCTGTCCTCTTGCCTACCCTGCCCTTCCCCTTAGTGCTTCGGTGGATATTACTTAGCCCTAGCTTACCACCCCCACTTGGCTCTCCATTTCCCGTAACTATACTAACCCCCTTGAGGGATTCATTTTAAATCTATAAGCCTGGGTTAAGCCTTCCTCTTCACCCCTAGAGGGCGCAGGTAGGGGACTGGTCGTAGGCCTTACGTGAAGGAGGAGGGCGAGACCCCGAGATTCGGGAGTCCCCTTCTAAGGGTACGTACATTCAACGGTGGAGCTCTAGACGGGTTGTACCAACGGGTCAGAGGCAATTTTCCTGACAGTTTTACAGGGGAGCCTCTGTCCCTCACAGCCCGAGATTTACAACGAGCCGTAAGGCAAATATCCGGCTGAACTTCTGGTAGAGAACCACATCTGCAGGAGTAAGAAGAAGAGGAACAGGAATTGGGCTCGGAGGAGGCAGGGTGGAAAAAGGCGAGTAACCCAAAATAAATTGGGGAAGTACCCTCTCCAGCAAGCTGGGGAGGAGAATTAGAAAACCTCCCAAAGGAAACATGAGTAAACCATCCAAAAAAGCCCCCCCAAAACCCCTAAACCCGCGGCCAGTGACATAAAACAATATATGAGATCCGGATCCAGCCCACAATCGCTCAATGCAGACCACCAATCTAAAGCTATGACAGACAAAAAGAAAGTTAAAGATAAAAAAGCAGATCAGACACTTGATCAGACCCTATTGGAACAGACGATGGAAAGCGAGACGAACGGAAGCAGGCCTTCTGATCATGAGGCTGAGGCACAGGGCCCTACAAAGAAAGAAATGGAGGAAATGCTCCAGAAGATGGAAAATTCCATCAAAGGGGAATTTACCCTCCTCAGAGAAGACTGGGGCCACCTGCTAGGAAGGGTTGAAACTGTGGAGAAGAAGGTGGAAGGTCAGGAACACGAGACTCTCGAACTGAAGGAGCAAATACGAGTATTACACCTGAAACAAAGGGACACCCTATATAAGCTGGAGGACATTGAAAATAGAAACAGGAGACAGAACATTAGGGTGAAAATGGTCCCCGAGAAGGAAGGAGAGGATTTAAGGGACATTATATTTCTAATACTCAGCCCGCTCATAGCAAAAAACCGTGAAAATTTCCCTAAAATCGAGAGAGTCCATCGACTGGGTAGAAGGCAAACAGTAGAGTCTGGTAGACCCAGAGATATTATCGTTAGGTTTAGACACTACGAGGACAAGGCGGAAATCTGGGCAAAATTATATCGGAGCCCCCCCTTGAATTTCGAAGGCACTGCAGTCCAAATTTATTCGGATTTATCCCCCCAGACTTTAGAAAGACGCAGGCAGCAGAGGCCTTTATTAGAAGCTTTGCGATCTGCAAATATAAAATACACTTGGGGGTTCCCGGCAAGCTTAATCGGCAACAAGGATGGGCGTTCCGCCAGACTGTGCTTCCCGGAGGAGGTGCCAGACTGTTGCAGCAAAATGGGCATCCAAGTCCCGGCTTTGCCAGGATGGGTAGAGGGGGGAGAGAATGGCTAATCTCCTGGGGAGGAGCTGAGGAGGAGGGGGGGCGGGGGGGTCTGTTCGGGATTTGGTCGTGTAGGTGCCAGGATGGCAGGGAACCATATCATTTCTTTTTCCGCTTGCTGCTCCCCGATTATTGAATACTATCGGGAGAATGGCTGGACTTTCCAGCCACTCAGTGCCCCACCCCTCCTGAGATGGTAGGAGAGACGTAGGAGGCCAGACATTTGAATGGCCCCCAGCGACTCCAAGACCCTAGAGAGGGACAGGGTGGGAGGGGAGGGGAGGGGAGGAGTGGTGGGGGGGGGGGGCGGATGGGGGGGGGGTAGGGGGGGAGGGAGGGGGGGCGGGTGGGGGGTGGGGGTCTCGTCCGCGTCACCCCGACACCGTGTGAATACTGACATTAAAAGCCTCGTTATTGCGACAGGATGACCTTGATTAAATTTGTATCCTATAATGTAAAGGGACTTAATCTCCGGGCTAAAAGACAAAAGATTCTTGAGGAGTTGAGGGCTTACGGGGCTGGTGTGGTCTTCCTCCAGGAGACACACCTGTCTAGGATGTCCAATATTCAATTAGCCTCGGGTCAGTACCCATCTTGGTATTATGGTGACGCCATAATCAATAGGGCAAGGGGGGTGGCCATCGGATTCTCTAGAGATATACAGTTTCAAGTGGAGAGTAGGGTGGAGGATCCAGAGGGTAGATTTTTGTTTCTGAGAGGTTCGCTTGGCGGCAATAAATATACTTTCGTAAACATATATGCCCCCAATATTAAACCGATTAAATTTCTGAAAGAGATTCTGTCCAAATTAAGAGACTTTAGACAGGGGTATGTCATCTTGATGGGGGACTTCAACTTTTGTATGGACCCGGACCTCGATTGTACGTCCCGTGCTCGTGGGATATGTAAGGAACAACTTAAAATGATCAAGCAGAACTTGAGGGCCAATCAGTTGGTTGACGTTTGGAGGATACAACACCCTGGAGACAGGGATTACACCTTCTATTCCCACGTGCACGGGACGTACTCTCGATTGGATCATATTTTTATCGATCATGCCCTCTTAGAACGAGTTAAGGGCACGAAGGTGGAGATTGTTTCCATATCAGACCACGCCCCAGTTTCAATGGTTCTGGATTGCCCCGAGCTACAGGCCCCCCCATCGAGTTGGAGACTGAATGAGGAACTCCTCCACGATGAGGAAATAGTCGAGCAAATTAAAAACGAAATAAACTCTTTCTTCGAAATCAATGACAATGGGGAGGTATCGGGGTCAACTCTATGGGACGCCCACAAATCCTATATAAGAGGGATCTTAATTACAAAGGGGGCTTGGAAAAAAAAAGAGAGTAGGAAAAAAAAAAAATGCCCTGGTAGAAGAAATAAAAACTGCGGAGCAGATCCATAAATCCACTATCGCACCAAATAGGGACCTTTACTCAAAAATTATCTCCCTTAGGGAAGACTTAAAAGACCTGATGGAACAACAAATAAAACAAACATCGGATTTAGTGGCTAAAGAGAGGTACATTTGGAGTAACAAATCCGGAAAATATTTGGCCAGAACTCTCCGTAATAAAAAGTCCCGTAATTACATCGAAAGAATTAGAAACAAAAAAGGAGATATTAGGTACCCATCTAGGGACATCGCCGAATCCTTTAGAGCCTATTTCGAAGATGTTTACTCGGCGGAACCGCAGGGGATCAGATCTGATAGGGCTATGAAGGGGGAAAGATTTCTGAACAACGCAGGTCTCCCAAAGCTCCCAACGGAGGTAAGTGAGGGGCTAGATAGTCCCTTTACGGAAGACGAAATTAAAAGGGCCCTGATGGGATCCCCCAAGGGTAAGAGCCCGGGCCCGGACGGGTTCACTAATTTGTACTACAAGACTTTCCAGGAGGTATTAATCCCCAGAATTTGCGCATATTTTAATGGACTCGGTCAGAGCTTTGGAATGTCGACTGAGTCTCTGGCCGCGGACATCACCATGATCCTGAAGGAGGGGAAGGATGGATCAGTGTGCTCGAGCTATAGGCCAATCTCGCTCCTAAATGCCGATACCAAATTATACGCTAAGGTTCTGGCCGAGAGGATTAGGGGCCACTTGAGCACACTGGTCCATCCCGACCAGGTGGGATTTGTCCCGGGTAGAGAGGGACGGGACAACGGAATCCGAGCGCTGCTGGTAATTCATAAGATCAGGAAAGCAGGGTCCCCAGGTCTACTCCTGTCGATAGACGCTGAGAAAGCGTTCGACAGAGTAGACTGGGGACTCATGTTCCAAACCTTAACCCATATGGGTTTTGGGTCCAAGATCATTCAAAAAATTGCAGTACTGTATGCCCACCCAACAGCTAGGATTAAAATAAACGGAACAACCTCCCGGCCGTTTCATATGAAAAACGGTACCAGGCAGGGATGTCCGCTGTCCCCCCTTTTATTCATTTTGACCCTGGAGCCTCTGTTGTCCACAATAAGGGGACATCCGGGAATACATGGGGTAACAGCAGAAGACGAGGAACATAAATTGGCGGCATTCGCAGATGACGTTTTGTTCTTCTTGGGAAACCCACAGACATCCATGCCACTCCTGATGAAAGTCCTGAGACAATACGGGGAGATCTCTAATTTTAAAATCAACTCCTCCAAGACATTTATTTTGAATGTCAATGTTTCAAGTTCGGCTCAGCAGAGCTTGGAGGGGCGATACGGGTTTCCCTGGAAGCATCAAATCAAGTATCTGGGAATAACCCTATCTAGGTCCCTGAAGGCAATGTTTAATATTAATTACCTCCCCCTATTAGATGATATCGCTAAAAAATGCAAAGAATTCAATAATAGACCTTTGACGTGGCTGGGGAGGATCAACTCCGTAAAAATGATGATCTTACCACTAATCTCTTATAAATTCCAGATGCTCCCAATCCCCCTATCGGTAAACTATTTAAGAAAGTTAAAGTCCCTAATCATGAATTTTATTTGGAGACATAGGAAGCATCGTATAGCACTGCGTACCTTAAAGCAAGAAAAAAATAAGGGTGGCTTAGCGGTCCCTGATATTGAAAATTATTATCAAGCAGCCATCCTCTCAAGAATCCCCGAGTGGGGGGCAGATCATAGTGACAAAAGATGGGTAAAACTAGAAAAATCACTAAGCAATTTACAATTGGGTACTCTTATATGGAACCCACCTCATCACAGGTCTTTGGGAGAGAACACGCACGCCATAACCATTAACACATTGCGCATTTGGGACAGGGTTTATAAGCACTTAAATGGAGAGTTTAATTCACCACTAATAGCACTTAGAAACAATGAATATTTCCAGCCAGGGAGGGTAACGGTGGGAGGGGGATGGGTTAAAAAAGAGGGCACATGTTTGAAAGACATAATGCATAACGGTAGGATACTATCACTCACAGAACTTCGGAAAAAAAGGTGACATGTTCAAGATGGACGATTGGAGGTATTTGCAATTATGCCACTTTCTAAGTAGCCTTCCCCAACCGATTAGGGCCGCGGACGATCTGACCCGAATGGAGCGGGTTTTCACGGCCGTTAAGGGGAGGAAAATGATCTCCAAAATATATAAACTACTAATAGAGGGAAGTGACAGGGGAATACCTCCATTCATCCAAAAATGGGAGAGAGATTTGGGCACTAAAGTAGATGCACTCACGATAGGCAAGATAATGAAACTAACCCATAGGTCTGCTATAGATACCAGGTCAGCTGAATCAAATTATAAAGTCATGTCTCGGTGGTACATTACCCCGGCTAAGTTAAGCAAGTTTCTCCCGGGCTCTTCGGAGGCCTGCTGGAGGGGATGCCCTGAGAAAGGGACCATGGCCCACCTGTGGTGGGATTGCAGTAAAATTAAGATCTACTGGGCCAAAATTATAGGCTATGTGAAGGAAATTACGGGTAACGAACTCGATAACGATCCGTGGGTCATTTTGCTGCATGGCACCAGAGAAGGGTTAAAACAATATGAGAGGTCACTGGTCCCGCACCTTCTAAATGCTGCCAAGCGAACGATAGCTAGAAACTGGGGCAATCACGATAGCCCACATGTCTGGGAATGGATCGATAGGGTTGAAGATACACGCCAGATGGAGATTTTAAGGACTAGGGCTGAAGAAAGGATGGGGGATATGGAAAAAATAAAATGGGAAGGCTGGCAGAAATTTAAAAAAACCTGGAGCTTTGTAGAAGCAGTTAGGATTCAGCTATAGCCATCGAGGAGACGGATATCCTGTTGCAAACAGACGGTCGAGCCGTGGTGCCGGGGTGACGCGGAGGAAGGGAGGGATGGGTGGCAGGGGATAAAATGACTACAGGGAATGAGAGGGGGGAGAGGCAGCTTTATAGTTTCTTTTTGGGTGTTGTATGATGTATTCTCCTCTTTTTGAAAAAAAAAAAAAAAAAAAAAAAAAAAAAAAGAAACTATACACATTGTATTCATTACTGTGTACACTGCCTGCACTGTATTATAAACTGTACACCGGCTTCACTGTATTATATACTGTATGTATAAAATGTTTATTTATAAAAAAAAAAACACAAGACTTTACAATAACGCTGCCAATGCCGTTTTTGCGTTTTTTGCACACGTTTAAAAAATAATTTTAAGCTTGAAGATTATACATAACCCACAAATATTATATATTTTCTGAAAGCAGACACCTAGAGAATAAAATAGTGGTAGTTCTACATTTTTTATGTCACACGATATTACCGCAAAGGTCTAAGAAACACACTAACACTAACGTGAATTTTAGGGCAAACAAACACAATGAATTACCCACCTTTTTGGTAAAATATAAAAAAACAAGGTTGCACCGAGTAAATAGATACACAACATGCCAAACCTTAAATTTCTGTGCACCCGTGAAATGGCATCAAACTTCAGTACCCTATATTTTCTATAGGCAAAACTTCAAAGCCCCCTTTAGGTATCATTTTGGTTTTACGGAGGAGTTCTTGGGCTAGAATTATTGCTCTCACTCCAGCGTACGCAGCGATATGTAAAATGTGTATTGCAAGCAACGTTTTCACGCGTAGGAGCCCCCGAAGCATGTGTTTATGTTTGTGTGTGTGTACACCCTGTTCCAAATTATTATGCAAATTCTATTTCAGTGTCACAAAAAATAAATATTTTGTTTTTCAGTTTAACTTATGGATGGCATTGTGTCTCAGGGCTCTTTTGATCACTGAAAACAATCTCGGACACCTGTGATAATTAGATTGCCAGGTGAGCCCAATTAAAGGAAAAACTACTAAAGGAGGGTGTTCCACATTATTAAGCAGAGCACCATTATCAAGCAATATGGGGAAGAAAAAGGATCTCTCTGCTGCCAAAAAGAGTAAAGAGTTCAATGCCTTGGACGAGGTATGAGAACATTAGATATTTCACAAAAACATAAGTGTGATCATCGGACTATTAAAGTGGTTGTAAACCCTTACAAACCACTTTGACCTACAGGTAAGCCTAGATTAAGGCTTACCTGTAGGTCCAATAAATATCTCCTAAACCTACATGGTTTAGGCGATATTTAGAAAAAAAGAGGCATCGCTGTCTATGGCGCGCAGGCACACTGAGCATGCCGAGATCATGGTGGTATGCGTCATTGCCGCTCCAGCGAATGACAGCGCTGGATCGGCGAGACCCGGAAGTCTTAGACGAGGGTCGCTTCGGGGGCTACATTCTCAGGTAAGTTATTCATAATGAGCTAGTATGCTATGCATACTAGCTCATTATGCCTTTGCCTTGCAGGTTCCATTTTTTTTTTTTAAAAGAGGCTTTACTTCCTCTTTAAGAGATTTGTGGCTGATTCAAAGCACGGGTTTCGTGCAGATAAAGGCACATTGAGGAAGATTTCTGCCAGATCCATGCATCGGATCAAGAGAGCAGCTGCTAAAACACCATTACATAGCAGCAAACAGATATTTGAAGCTGCTGGTGCCTCTGGAGTCCCACGGACATCAAGGTATAGAGTCCCCCAGAGTATTGTAACTGTACATAAACCTTCTATTCGGCCACCACTAACCAATGCCCACAAGCAGAAATGGCTGCATTGGGCAGAAAAATACATGGAGACTAATTTTCAAACAGTCCTGTTCACTGAGTGCCGTGCAACCCTGGATGGTCCAGATGGATGGTTGGTGGACGGCCACCCTGTTCCAACAAGGCTGCGACGTCAGCAAGGCAGTGGTGGAGTCATGTTTTGGGCCAGAATCATGGAAAGAGAGCTGGTTGGCCCCTTTAGGGTACCAGAAAGTGTAAAGATGACCTCTGCAAAGTATGTGGAGTTCCTGACTGACCACTTCCTTCCCTGGTACAGAAGGAAAAACTTTGCTTTCCGTAATAAAATCATCTTCATGCATGACAATGCACCATCTCATGCTGCAAAGAATACCTCTGCATCAATGGCTGCTATGGGGATAAAAGGAGGGAAAGTCATGGTGTGGCCTCCATCCTCCCCTGACCTCAATCCTAATGAGAACTTTTGGAGCATCCTCAAGCAAAAGATCTATGAGGGTGGGAGGAAGTTCACATCCAAACAGCAGCTCTGGGAGGCTATTCTGACATCTTGCAAACAAAAAAAATCAGAAACTGTCCAAAAACTCACAAGTTTAATGGATGCAAAACTTGTGCAGCTGCTATCAAATAAGAGGTCCTATGTTAAACTGTAACGCGACCTATTAAAATGTTTAAAAAGTTAAAATGTTGTTCAAAGTTTGATTGAAATGGCTTTTGATTTTAGTAAATATGCTGCAAACACAACAAATGAAAATTTTCAGTTCTTTACAACCTATAAAGTGTTTTGAAACTTACTGTGCATAATAATTTGGAACAGTGCATTGTTAGTTTTTTATTTAGAAAATCATTAGGAGGTTTGGTCAATAAAATTTGAATTGTACTCTTAATAGTTGATAACATGAGGATTATGCTAAATGTTGTTTACGTCAATTATTTAGGTAAATGAGAAAAATATCATTGGCATAATAATTTGGAACAGGGTGTATATGTGGGGGTGGGGGGGGGGGGGGGCCTCAATAAAAAATATTATTCTTTGGGGGGGGGGGGGGGGGGGGGTGGGTTATGTGCTTGGGTGTAACTTTTTTTTTGCGGACAAAGGGTCCCCTATGTGAGTTTTTTTGGTGCCAAGTTCTCTTTATTGAGATATAAAATTACTATAAGACCCTGCATGTTGCCCCTGTACTCTACTGAATGTTTTGCAATGCAGACCAAGAGAGTGTGGCACTTTACATGGAGACAGGGCATATTACATGGAAGTAAGGCACATTACATGGGGCAGGGCCCATTACATGAAAGGCAGCCAGCCGGGTCCAATGAGAGAGGACCTAGCTGCTTGAAGTGGCACCTTCACCAATGGAAAGTGATGTGGACACCTGAAAAAAGAACCCTGGGAAGAAAACAGAAGACAGAAGGGTTGTCGCATGACTTCAGGAAAGTAAAATGAGCATTTGTATACAGTGGAACCTCGGATTATGAGCATAATCCGTTCCAGGAGAATGCTTGTAATCCAAAGTACTTGCATATCAAAGCGAGTTTCCCCATTGAAGTCAAAAGAAACGAAAATTTGTTCCGCATTGACTTCAATGGCATGCAATACCATATGCGGCCAGAGCCAGGGGGAGCCAGAGAGCCTTGGAAACGGTCGAAAAGGCCCGAGGACACCTCGGCTGACCTCAGAAAGACTTCATTCCCGAGATTTGCCGAGGTCAGCAGAGCTGTCCATAGGCCTTTCCGTGCATTTCCTTTTTTTTTTTTTTAATTCTTTATTTCTTTACAGGATTACATAGATATACTGTTTAAACATAAAATAAAAAGATACGGCATAACCTTTCATATTGCATCACATTATCTTCATGTTGCATATCTGCCTCTTCCTTTCTATAATCTAAATCCATAAACCTGTTTATTTTATTTTTCCTTCCCCCCTCCCTACATTTCCCCATTAAATTAAATTACTCCCTAACTTAACTATATATAAAAAAAAAAAAAAAATAATAATTTCTCCCCCTCCCCCTCGCCCCCCCCCCCCCCCCCTCTCCCCTCACATCGATTGCCGTTTTATATATATACCTCATTTCTACTTATTTTTACTAGTTGTATTCGAGTTACTCCCAGTTTTCCTCTCCGATCTGTCTCTTACCTTCCTCAGTTTGCAGAAAGGACTCCCATGGGGCCCATATTTGAGATATTTGTTCTTTTTTAATCATAGATGTAGGAATCATATTTTCCATTATCCCTATGTTCCTCACCTTGGTGAGCCACATGGAGATCTGCGGTGCAGCTGGATCTTTCCAGCATGCCGTTATACAACTTTTAGCAGCATTTACCATGTGGCACAAGAGTGAGTTTTTATATCTCTCACGTGGGATTTGTGAGGAATGTAAGAGATAGAATGCCGGGTCCCATGGAATCCGGTAATCCGTGAGTCGTTGCATAATTCTCTGAACTTCCTGCCAGAAAATTTTAATTATTGGACAAGTCCAGAAAATATGTATAATAGTACCTCTTTCTTGACAGCCCCTCCAGCACCTATCCGATGTCGCTTGGGAGAATTTATTCATTAGGGAGGGAGTATAATACCATCGCGTTAAAATTTTGTAATTCAACTCCTGAATCTTAGTACATCTGGAGGAATTTAAGGTTAGATGTATTATATTCTGTTGTTGATCTATTGTGAAAATTTGTTCCATATCTCTCTCCCACTTTCCCAAGCTTGACATCTTGAAGTGTACTGGGGGGGCGGTCAACATTGCATATAACTTAGAGACTCCGTGGGAGAGAGGCCCTTTCTCCTCACAGTATCTCTCAAATTTTGTTCTTGGTCGGTTATAGCTTTCCTGGGGCCCAATGGATTCCAGGAAGTGTCTAATCTGTCGTGCTTGCCAAAAAGGTAATTTAAACTGACCACCCATATTCATTAGTGAGTCTAATGTTGGCCAATTATTAAGATGAAAGAAATGCGATGCTTGGAAGATGCCTCTATCTATCATTTTTTTGAAAACCCCTGACTCGAGACCCGGAGGAAAATCCGGATTCCCCAGAATGGGAAACAGGGGGGATTTTATTGAAGAGGGTTTAGAGTTCTGGATGAACTTTTCTCCCGTCAGAAGTGTGGGTCCTATCAAGGGATGTGTCTTTACTGCAGGAGGGATAGCAGCGCAGCACCATATTGCCCTATTGAGTGGGATCTTACTGACATGTTGCTCGATATTGATCCACAGTTTACTCCCTTCATGTCGATTCCAATCTATTATCCTACCCAGTTGGGACGCTAAGTAGTATTTATATAGGTCTGGCGCTGCTATTCCTCCAGCTGTTTTCGATAAAGTGAGCAGTTTTCTATTTATCCTTGGGCGTCTGCTTGCCCATATAAATTTTGTAAAGACACATCTAGCTCGGTTAAAGAATGCCAGAGGGACAGACACAGGCAGGGCCTGGAAAAGATACAGGAACTTTGGTATGATACTCATTTTTAAAATATTACTTCTCCCGAACCAGGAATGTGATGCTTTGCTCCATTTTTCCAGTAAAGCTGTTACTTCTTTAATTAAAGGAAGATAGTTTAAAGCATAGATGTCTTTCAACTTCGGTGGGATATAAATTCCAAGATATTTTAGTGCGGTTGATGTCCATCTAAACTTAAAACTATCCACTAAATTCTTACATATGGGGCGCTCCAAGGACACCCACATCGCCTCCGACTTACTATAGTTTATCTTAAAATTCGACTGGGCACCATATTCTTCCACCTCCTTTATAAGGTTTGGGAGTGATATCTGTGGGTTTGTAATTGAAAAAAGTAGATCATCCGCGTATGCGGAGGCTTTATATTCTTGTTTTCCAATACAAATACCACTAATATAATATTTTGACGAATTTTATTTAACAAAGGCTCCAAAGTCAGAACGAATAATAGAGGCGATAAAGGGCAGCCCTGGCGCGTCCCATTGGATATAGAGAAGCACTCTGAATGAACTCCATTAGCCTTGACCAAGGCTTGTGGTGTAGAATATATCCCTTCAATCCAGTGTAACATTCTATCTCCAAAATCCATGTATTTTAGTACTCCCCTCATAAAAGTCCAACTAACCCTATCAAAAGCCTTTTCGGCATCTGTGTTCACGAAGACACTTGACATCCCATTCTGGTTTACATATTGGAGCAAATTTAACACTTTTATAGTGCTATCTCTAGCTTCTCGTGTGGGGACAAACCCCACTTGGTCCAAATGTATTAACTGAGTCAAGTACGGTTGTATACGGGATGCAAGTATCTTTGTGAAAATTTTCATATCTATATTTAATAGGGATATTGGACGGTAACTGCTGCACACTGATTGGTCCTTCCCTTCTTTAGGTATTACTACAATATGTACCTTCAACGCCTCTGCTGGTGGGGTTGATGTATGGCCCCAAATATTGAATGTTTTTGCTAAGTATGGACTTAATACAGGGAGGAAACTTTTAAAGTATTCCGTGCATTTCCAAACGGCGCTGATCGGCGATCGGCTGATCGGCGATGTTTGGCTCGGCTCGGGCGCCCCCCACCTCAGGCCAAACGCGGTACTGCACACTGATTTGGCCTGAATTGTGCATGTGTTGCGAGACAACACTCACAGACCGAGTTACGATTTTTTAAAACTCAGTGCTCGTATTGCGAAACGCTCATTAGCCGCGTTACTCGCAATCCGAGGTTCCACTGTACTGTACTTTCATATCAGTGAATAGAGGGGTGGGTTTGGGTGGTTGCTAATATCTCGGACATGCGCTTTAACTGTAAAAAAAAAAGTATGTGCCTTTCTACAAATCTGACAATTACCTGGGCAATAATAAAAGATTAAAAACTAAAATCTAATTGAAATTTACATCTAAAAAATCTCATAAAAGAATATCCTTGAGACATCCAAACTACTTTTTGCACCCCTGCTGTTTAAATCTTTTCTAGCAGAAAGTCTTCTTTGACGTTAATCACATTACTTTGTTGTCACTATGAGCTGACTCACTAGCTTTATATTACATTATCTGAAAAGAGAGCGCAACGAGAGTCTCTGTGATTTAGAGGTATAAGCTGCATTGCATAGCTAGAACACTTTCTGGTCTGTAAAAGTCAACTGATATTAGGGAACAAAGAAACATTGAGAGTTAAATGTGAAAATTTTACCCTATGAATTACAAATATCATACTGGCAAGCAAGCTCTGAAACATCTGTGTTATCAATAAATGAAAACCTGTCAACATTATAATAAGTGTCCCTGGAACCCCAAAAGCCACAAGTCTCTGTTATGAAAATTCCAGGTTCTCCTGCAGGCCTTCTACAGTCTCCCACACGTTATTATTCTGGCCAGTAAGGTTGCCAATGGCAGTAATTGGGACACTAGAAAGGCTCCTCTTCGTGAAATCACATACAGGTACATGATTGTCACTTCCGGGTCTGCGGCACGGAGCCAATCAGCAGACCCGATGTCTGTCGGGACCTGACGATTGTCCCAGACAGAGGCAGAAAGGCGGTCTGCTTATGTAAACAAGGCAGATCGATGTTCTATTAATAGGCAAGACAGAGATCCTTCTACTAAGCAGGAACACGGATCTTTGTCTTCCCACACACACACACACTCTGTTAGGAAGCACCTCCCTAAGAACACATTTAAACCTTTGATTACCCCTGGTGTTAACCCCTTCCATATGCCAGTGTCATTAATACAGTGACAGTGCATAATTTTTAGCACTGATCACTGTATTGGTGTCATTGGTCCCCAAAAAAGTATCAAAAGTGTCACTTAGTGTCCGATGTGTCCGCCGCAATGTCACAGTCCCACTATAAAGCGCTGATCGCCGCCATTACTAGTAAAAAAAAAAAAAATCTAAATAAATGCAAGAATACATAGAAATATCCCCTAGTTTGTAGACGCAATAATTTTTTCGCAAACCAATAAATATACGCTTATTGGGATTTTTTTACCAGAAATATGTAGCCGAATACATATTGGCCTAAATTGATAAAGAAATTTGATTTTTTACATTTTTTTAGGGGATGTGTTTTATAGCAGAAAAAAATATTGTTTATTTAATATTTTTCAAAATTGTCGTTCTTTATTTGTTTATAGAGCAAAAAACAAAAACATAAGCAGAGGAGATCAAATACCACCAAAATAAAGCTTGATTTGTGGGGGAAAAAAAGACATCAATTTTATTTGGGTACAACGTCGCACGACCGCGCAATTGTCAGTTAAAGTAACGCAGTGCCGTATTGCAAAAAATGGCCTGGCCAGGAGCTGTGGTTAATATACACTTATTGGGATTTTTTGTTAGCAAAGAAATGTAGGAAAATACATTTTGGTCTAAATTTATTAGGAAATAGCACCAAAGAAAAGCTCTATTTTTGTAAAACAACATTACATAAATTTGAATGACTGTGCTACAGCCAGTTAAAATAGCACAGTGCTGAATAACAAAAAATGCTCCAGTCATGAAGGGGGCAAAACCTTCCAGAGGTCAAGTGGTTAAAATAAATGCATTGGTTCATGTGATGCACCTTTCATTTTTAGGTTTGTTTCTTGTGCAAAGTTTAAAATTTTCTTTGCGTTATCATAAATCTTCCAGGTTGGTTTAATAATATTGATTCCCTATTTTTTCGGAAGGTTTTTTTTTTTTTTGTAATCTCTCTTTTTTTCATAGTTTTTTTTTTTTTTATATAATCTTTATTTTATAATTTTTTCTCATTTTACACAACATATACACATGTATAAAAACAAAAAAATTATTGGATATATTGTAGGTGCAATTTTAGAATTTTATATCTATTGTTTTCCCACTCACTCTAGCAAACCAAAGTCCTAAAGTTAATTTATCTATCCAAACTCATTCATACCTAGGCAGTGTTGGTCATCTTACTTTAAAAAAGCAATTAGTTAAGTTACAAATTACTTCTCCCAAAAAGTAATTGCGTTAGTAACTCAGTTACTACATTGGAAAAGTAATTAGTTACTCAGCAAAGTAACTGTGACATTTTGTTAATATTCTAAGGGGCGGGTCTAGTATCACTGTAAGCAAGGGGCGCGTTCCCCCCTGCACATCTATTTCCCCTCTGTACCCCCCTGCACGTCTGCTCCCCCCCACACATATATCTGTTCCCCCTCTGTACATCTGTCCCCCCCAAACTCACGGATCGGATCGTTCCTCGGATCAGAGTCACAGATCGTATCATTTTTCGGGTCAGCAAATAATTGAATTTGCAAAAACTTGTGAAAATTCCACCACCATATAGTCCCCACTGTAATATCCACAATCTCCCCCGCTGTAATATTGGCTGAGTATGGCTGGGTACGGCTGAGCATGGCTGGGTACGGCTGGGTATCGCAGAGTATGGCTGGGTATTACCGAGTATTACCGAGTATGGCTGGGTATGGCAGAGTATGGCTGGGTATGGCTGGGTATGGCAGAGTATGGCTGGGTATGGCAGAGTATGGCTGGGTATGGCAGAGTATGGCTGGGTATGGCAGAGTATGGCTGGGTATGGCAGAGTATTGGCTGGGTATGGCAGAGTATTGTCAGGGTATTGGCACGGTATTGCAGAGTATTGTCAGGGTATTGTCAGGGTATTGCAGAGTATTGTCAGGGTATTGCAGAGTATTGGCAGGGTATTGCAGAGTATTGTCAGGGTATTGCAGAGTATTGGCAGGGTATTGCAGGGTATTGGCAGGGTATTGCAGAGTATTGGCAGGGTATTGCAGAGTATTGGCAGGGTATTGCAGAGTATTGGCAGGGTATTGCAGAGTATTGGCAGGGTATTGCAGAGTATTGGCAGGGTATTGCAGAGTATTGGCTGGGTATTGCAGGGGTATGGAGGGATGGCTGTGACTGCAATTGTCACAGAGCAGCACTGTGGGCACTACAGATCCAGCCCACAGTGTTGCTGCCATCCAATCTCTCCTCTCCACTGTACAGACCTGAACCGGTGTTTACAAGTGATCGCTCTGTCATTTGACGGAGCAATCACACTGCACTCCGCGGATCGTCAGCCGCGATCCGCGGATTGCTCAGCGGCCTCGGCCTTAGGAAAGGACGTGGCTTCGGCCTAGCTCCGGAGCGGCGCCCATCTTGGTGCACCTGTCGGCGGTAGATGTAATTGCGGTAACGCCGCCCAAGTAATGGGAACGGCGTTACCATGAGGGGGAGAGTAATCAGTTAGATTAATTGTTACCCTCTAAAGTAATGGCATTAAGTAACGCCGGTTACTTTAACTAAGTTAGTTACATCCCTGTACCTAGGTAACTATTCACTCAGACACACCTTATCCACTATTACAAAAAAAGGGAGGGAGGGAAACGGAGGGGAAAGGGAATGGAAGGGGAAGGGAACAGGGAAGAAAGGGAAAACAGAAGGGCCCTATAATGTTGCGCTACAAATAATTTGCTAAAAGTTGTGGAGGTTCTGAACTCCTCCCATTGTTGTCATATCTTTAAGGTTTGTTCCCTTAGACCTACTTCTGTCATTACCATCGCTTCCAGGGACTGCATCTCGCACACCCATTCCTCGATTGAGGGATCTGCCGTTTTCCTCCATTTTGGAGCTATAACAGTACTTGCTGCTGTTAGCATGTGTCTTAAAATATCTTTTTTATAGACTTTATCGAGCCTGGGATCATTGATAAAACAGAGACTAACACATCTGGTTGTGCATTTTTTCCTGTAATTTCTTGATATATATTATAAATCTTTGACCAGAATATCTGAACCCCTGGGCAGTAGTACCATATGTTTGACATTGTGCCTTTTGCATTTTGACATCTTCAGCATACCTCTTCATTTTCCTTATTCATTTTATGCATATCTACAGGGCATCTATACCATCTTGCTAAGATTTTATAATTCCTTTCCTGATGTCTATTTGATAAAGATAATTTACGTGTTAATACAAAGGCTTTTTCCCATTTTAATCTAGGGATAGTAATCTCCAGCACTTCTTCACACTTAGTTAAGTTTGTTCTTTATTTTTTTAGGATCGAATATTTATAAAGTATGGATAAGACGTGATCTGGTCTTTATTCTTGTAGTAATAGTTGTTCAAATTCTGTTAATGGTCTATTAAAAAAAATGTTGTCACAGATTTGATATATGTTTGAAGTTGTTGGCACTGCATCCATTTGGTCTTACTTTCTGGACCTAAGGAATCCAGCAGGTCTGTTCTTCACCATGGTCTGGACCACTCTCACATCCTCGTGTCTGGGCCATTTAAAAAAAGTCAAAGCTTCCATTGCTGGTGGCAACTGGTTGCAAAATAAAGGTGTCATTGGCAGTGATGTAAGTAACTGAGTTAAAATAAACGGAGTTACTTAACGCAGTTACTTTAGAGGGTAACGAGTAATCTAACTGGTTATTTTTCCCCTCATGGTAACGCAGTTCCCATTACTTGGGCGGTGTTACCGCAATTACATCTACATCGCCACTGGATGGCAGTAGAGGAATTCCGGTGTCCTGCCGAAAAAGTTCCCCCACCGGATAAGGATCCCCTGTACTGCGCAGGTGCAGCACTTGCGCAGTACGAAGGACTACGGAGCTTACGAAAATTGCCGAACCTAAACAGCTCTGAGTGAACTCTACACGGCGCAGGCACAGTTAACATGTAATTGTACGAGGCGATGCCGCCCGCTCCCGATGCTCGTGCTACTCTGCAAGGGGCATCTATAGTGTAACTAAGGGGCGGGTCTAGTATTACTGTAACTAAGGGGCACATTTATTATTGTTATATATCGAGTTCTGCCCATTAATTTAACATTCACCCTCTTCTGTAGCCATCCACCCCTTACACTATATAATAATAATAGACCCGCCCCTTGCTTACACGCTATAATAGATCTGCCCCTTGGTTAGAGTAATAATAGAGCAGCCCCTTGGTTATACAATATATAACAATAATAATAAATGCGCCCCTTGCTTACAGTAATACTAGACCCGCCCCTTAGTTACACGTATATAGAATATTAAAAAAAAACGAATTACTTTTCCAATGTAGTAACTGAGTTACTAACACAATTACTTTTTGGGAGAAGTAATTTGTAACTTAACTAATTACTTTTTTAAAGAAAGATGACCAACACTGGTCATTGGCCCCATTTGGGTAGACAAGGTCTCTCTCTTCAATAGTGCATCCCACATTTTCAGTGTTGAGAATACCAAGAATGGCATTTCTCTCTTAGACGGTCGGAGATCTCTGGTTATCCATGGTACTGATTTCAATTTTACGGCTGTGGCATCTTCCTCCAATTTCACCCATTGCTTACATCTTGCATTATGGAACCAATCCACTATCCTAGACATAAATACAGAATGAAGAATCTGGGACAGCCAAGCCTCCATTTCTATTTGCCTTAATTAATATATCTCTTCTAATTCGAGGTGATTTATGTGTCCATATAAATCTCCCTTTGGCCTTATGTAATTGATCTAGTAGATTTGTTGGAAAGAATATTGGAACTGTCTGAAATATATATAACACTTTTGGCAGTATGTCCATTTTTACAATGTCGATCTATCACGTACCTGGTAGTAGAGCCTGATTGGACGAGGAAGGTCCCCCTTACACCTCTGACTCGGGGACCTCTGATAAAGTTAACAGAAGGCGCCGGAGTGCAGAGTCGCACGAGTGCCATGGAATCTTGCAGGCAGCAGGGCGGATGTCCTGGAAGGCCAGAGAAGATACCGGAAGGTCTTGGCAGGTAGGCAGCTGGTGCAGGTGACAGCAACAGATAGCAAGGTCAGGCAGGCTGGGTCATACACTGCAAGACAGTCAGATGCAGTGTGCAGGAAGGGAACGTAGTCAGGAGGCAAGCCGGGTCTGGAACCAGATGAGTGCAACAGGAGCCAAGGGAGAAGGCAGATAAAGGGTCACAGGACAAGCCGAGGTCAATGCAGGTGGAGTTCAAGGGATGGTCAAAACAAGCCAGGTAAACACAGAGATCAGGACACAGGTTTCACAGATAACATGTTACACAGGAGCTGAAGACAAAGCAGCACTGGAGCCAGGCACTGGCTGGGTTTAAATAGACTATTTTGGCGCCAGCGTCAATCACGGGTGCGCGCAAGCGTGGCACGCACGGGTGTGACGGCTTCTGTTTGCGCGCCAGTTTGCACATGTGCACTGCTAAGCGCCAGTGCCCGTTTCCTACGAGCAAGGGGAATAAATGTTCTTCTGCGCTTTAGGGTACTTCTAGAGGGGCGAACTTGTCTGCTGGCATGTGCACCCTGACATGATCCTTCCCTTCCAGGAAAAAAAACGTTCTGTCGCACTTTTGAAGCATCTTCTTTATTATATTTTGTATTATCGGAAGATAATTAAGTTCTTGAAGTTAAGTTAGATCTCTAGAAATGTGTGTTCCTAAATATTTAATGGCTACTTTTTGTCATTTAAAAGAAAAATGTATTTGGAGAAGGTCTAGGGTCTTACTTGATAAAGTAATATTCAAAGCCTCTTATTTGTCGTAATTGACCTTAAAATGTCTTAGTATTCCGAAACGGTTAAATTCCTGGATAAGATTTGATATAGTCACTATTGGATTAGTTATATACAACAGCAAGTCATCTGTGTATACTGAAATTTTGTATTCTATTTCCCTGACTTCTATCCCTTGAATATATACATTTTTACAAATAGCTGTGGTCAGATGTTCCATTACTAATACGTACAACAGAGGGGATAAGGGGCAGGCCTGTCGGGTTCCATTTGATATTATCACAGGGTCGGATAGGACTCCGTTTGTACGTATTCTAGCTGTTGGGTTATAATACAAGGCCATTATTTTCTCCAAAAGTAGAGGACCTATTCCCCATTGCTTTAGAGTCTCTTTGAAGAAACACCATCCCACCCTGTCAAATGCTTTCTTGGCATCTATAGCCAATAGACAGGATGGAATGGCGCAGCTCTGGACATATTCTACCAATGTTAGAGTCTTCAATGTATTGTCTCTTGCCTTGCGATCCCTTATAAATCCCACTTGATCCAGATGAACATATGTTGGTAGGATTGGTGTAAGTCTGTTTGCAATAATCTTAGAGTATAGTCGAAGATTGATATTTGTTAAAGAGATCGGGCGATTCCTATCAATAAAATTAAGTGTCTTATAGAACTGCGGGGTAAAACCAGCTGGGCCTGGGCTTTTGCCCAGTACTAGTGAATCAATTTAATTTTGCAATTCAACCCCAGAAAATTCCATATCTAACTCCTCTATTTCTGCCACCGTGAGGGTTGGTATTGCTGTTTCCTCTATATATTGGTGTACATTTTGCCAAAAAGTTTTGGGATCCATTCCAGCTTGTTGGTTTGGTATGTGTACAATCTGGAGTAAAAGGAATGAAATGATTTTAAAATTCCTTTAGGGTCATGTGTAATTTCTCCCGATGTTGTTTTCATTTTTATTATAGAGGTCGTAGATATACAGTGCCCTTGCCAAGAGCCAACCTGGTTTATTTCCATATTGATAATTCAGCGCACGGCTTTTATCTCTAAGCTGTAGAGTCTGTTCATTTAATGTGTTTGTAGTTCTATCCATTTATCTGTTAATACTATTACATTTTCTGAAGTAGAATTTTGTTTATGCACTTTTAAGTTTGGAGGCTTGGAGGAGCTACCTCATTGTGAGGCCATCTTGGTCGGTCTCTGCGCCGCCTAATATTCCAAGGACCACATGGCTTTAACCTTATAGTTTTTTTTTACATTTTCAAATTTTGGATTTTTTGTCCTTTTTTATTATTTCTTCTTTTTTTATCCTTTCCTCCGTATTAGCACATAGTGTAACATATTGCAGAGAAACTGGCGCTCAAAGGCAAACTAAACTAACTGGTCTGAGCCTGTCAGTCAAGAGGACCGCGTCACCATGGAAACCGTGTCTATTATAAGTGGAGCGCGCTGAATCCTCTATCTGTATCTTCGTTACTTACAGTTTAAAAGGTTTGTAAGAGTGCCTCACAAAGGGAGCGCAGCAGAATCTGAATACACACACATCAAAAATATTAATAGTCCTAAATTACCAGGCTAGAGATATGCACTTGCAAGATTATTTTAATGAGTTTTTTTTAGCTTCATACAGGGATAATCTGCAGGAGGTTAAAAGGTTGATTTCAATTTGCAGCTTATATTATACACATCTTTTTGAAGTTTCAATCATTAGATGATGTTATGATTTCGGAATATATTACATTTCTTCTGTTCTGGAAAAAAAATATATATATTTTGTTCTTTTTTTTTTTTTTTTTGCATGGTGCTGAGGTTATGCTTGCTGGCAGTACTGTTGGAGATCACTAATCGTCTCCACTTAGTGCATTCAAAATCTCATTAACGTATTATTTAGCAAACAGATAGCAGTACAGGGCACTCCAGCTGTGGTTGTACTACAGTTCCCATAATGCTCAGTCAGACATTTCACACCTTGCTGCTACTTATGATTGTTCAGCAGACATATTTATTTAAAGCGATATTCAAGTATATGTAAACCCTCACCTTGTAAAACATATTGTAAAATAGAAAAGAATAGCGTAGATAAAAAAAAAAAAAAAAAAATGATAAACACATTTTTCTCCTTTTTTATATTTGATCAAATATCCTCTGTTCTCAGCTGCATAAGAGCTGGGGGAGAGAAACAGCAGCACTCTGATCTTCTCACTGAATGGCTGAAGGAGCGGGGGGGGGGGGGATGTCAGGACAAGTCTGAAAGTCTGTTTATTGGAGGAGAGCAATCTGAGTTCCGAGCACAGCCAGAAAATTAACCAAGCTAGTTTGGTCAATTTTTGATAGGAAAGCAGAGGGACTGGCAGGAATACCAGGGATTTCACACAGAGGAAGCAATACAAAGAGAACAGGATACTTTCTCATACAAGTCCATGGTACACCAGGCACATATCAGGAATATGAAATGTTATATGTACATATTCTTTAAACCCAAAACCAAAATGTAATATATTGCAGCTTACCAATCATTAGATGTGATGGCTGCATTGTTTTAGGCAGATCTGGCCATTAGCACACCACCTATATTAGAGTGCCCCCACTCTGGATGAAGGAGCACAGGGGGCACCTTTGGACAGCAGTATCGCTGCAGCCAAACTCCAACCAACACTTTATAAGCCATTGAAGGCTTGTAGGCTCCAAGGCCATCGTATTTCCTGACCTGGAACAATCATTGGTATACAAAGTTTCAGACTCCTGGACAAGCACGTGGTTTGTTAAAATGGTATCAAACCCAAAAAGATTTTTTTTTTTACATATTGTTGCTTATCAATTCTTAAATGTGGTGCCTGCATTCGTTTTCTTTTTTAGACATTTTTTTATATTTAGTTTCTTCACCTGTGATCCACTCAACTGAAAGAACAATGGGGACACCTTTGGACAGCAGCATTGCCCATCTGGAGAGAGAGTAATGTTAAATAATTAGGGCTGTTACTGATTTCAATTTTCGTGTTCGATTAATCGTTTTTTTAAAATCGATTAATCAACTAATTTCGATTAATTATAACGCACATACAGATCCAACTACTTTTAACTAATCTCCTTGCATAAGACATGGGAGCCGTCAAAAAATTTGTTTTGTTTCGTATAAAAAAAAAATCGTAATTCGTAATTCGTGTACGAAATTTAATTCGGATTCGTACGAAATACGAATTTCGTACGAATCGTTACGAATCGTTAATATCGTTACGAATCGTTACGAATCGTTAATATCGTTACGAATCGTTACGAATATCGTCACTCTACGAATAATAACGAATTAGCCGAAAAAGGTATTAACGTTACATAACACAAGTCTATTGTCTATTGTTCACCAATCACTCAGAGGAAGTACGAAATTTCGTTTACGAATAGACTTGTGTTATGTAACGTTAATAAGTTTTCCGATAATTCGTTATTATTCATAGAGTGTCGATATTCGTTATACTGAATCTCGAATTCATTCGAATCATTCGTTATATCCGCTATAATTTCTTTCATAATAGTTGAAATTCATCATTTGGTAGTTTGGATTCGGATAATTTGGATCCGAAATTCATAAACGAAATTTTGTATTTCGTACAGAATTCATATTCGTAAAAATTCGTAATTCGGATTCGTACTAATGTACGAATTTCGAAAAATTTGTACGAATTTCTGATTCGTTTGAAACTAATTGCACATGTCTACCTTGCATTGCAACTCTGCATTAGTCAGTGGTAAATGTGGTATACACTATATACAATCACCCGACACTAGTTAGTTTCCACAATCCATGACTTAACTTCACAGTTCACACAAATATGTTTTAAATTCAAACTGTAGCACCAACATAAGTAATTATTTTTTACACAGTAGCGTGACAATCCCTCCACCTCCGGTCTAACTAATCACTCTCACCTTATGGCATGGACCCCTGTGCAAACAGGTGGTCATGCAAGCGGGTATCAAAAGGGTTAACAGGGACCATAAACTTCTCTCACGTCTCCTTAGATCTCAGCAAGGACACCAGGTCATGGGTAGAAAGAAAAGATCTAAGTGCTCACCGCTTAAGTATAAGATTAAATTTTTGTGTTCAAACACAAACTACTCACATAAAGATGGTAAAAACACAGCATGTAAAGCCGACAATCGTGTTAGTTCCGTAGGGCAGCAGCGGGTGACGTCATGCATAGCTCCTCCCCGTACGCGTTACCTTCAATCAGAACTTCGATGTCACCGGACTCCTCCCCCGTTCCCTTCGTTAGCAGACGGAGGCACTTGGGGAAGGGGGGAGGAGTCCGGTGACGTCGATGTCTGACGTCACCGGATCTCCGACGGAACTCCGTGAAGACTCGGAAGCCCCAGAATCCAGCCAAGAGGTGAAGAAAAGAATTTTGATCGATCAAAAAAATGAATCAATTAATCGTGGAATTAATCTAATTTCCACAGCCCTATAAATAATGTAATTTAAAGTAATGTACTAGCAAATTTGGATGGACCAGAATAATAAGCTAAAACCAAACTCCAGGTAATTTTTTTTAGGCAGTTATAGCACCTGTTTTTCTTTTTTTTTTCATAAATGAATGAAACTGGGCAATCATAAGAAAGCTGTCAGTGTTAAATGGTTTGCCTCAACATACTATATGCCAATTTCTCTTTTCTGCTGGGGGAAGTTAAAAAAAAAAAAAAAACTGGCCAGTTAAACAAAGTAAAAAAAAAAAATAAAAACGAATGCAGCTACTAGATCTAAGAATTGATAAGCTACAATATATTACATATTCATTTTTGGTGTTAATAGCTTTTTAACTGGCATGAATTACACAGGTTCTTTTAGTTAGGAATTAATCTCTTATCTTCACTTATTTAGCCACAGAACCTGTGTAATTTACACTCACTGGCCACTTTATTGGGTACACCTTGCCGGTACTGGGTTGGAGCACCTTTTGCCTTCAGAACTGCCTTAATTGCATAGATTGTTGCTGCAGATTTGTCGGCTGCACTTCCATGATGGGAATCTCCCGTTTCACCACATCTCAAAGGTGCTCTATTGGATTGAGATCGGATGACTGTGGAGGCCATTGGAGTACAGTGACCTCATTGTCATGTTCAAGAAACCAGTAGTGAGATGATTTGAGCTTTGTGACATGGAGCATTATCCTGCTGGAAGGAGCCATCCGAAGATGGACACACTGTAGTCATAAAGGGATGGACATGGTCAGCAACAATAGGTAGGCCGTGACGTTTAAACGATGCTCAAATGGTACTAAGGGGCCCAAAGTGTGCCAAGAAAATATCCCCCACACCATTATACCACCACCACCAGCCTGAACGGGTGATACAAGGCAGGATGGATCCATGCTTTCATGTTGTTTATGCCAAATTATGACCCCATCTGAATATTGCAGCTGAAATCGAGACTCATCAGACCAAGCAACGTTTTTTCCAATCTTCTATTGTCCAAGTTTGGTGAGCCTGTGCGAATTGTAGCCTCTGTTTCCTATTCTTAGCGGACAGGAGTGGCACCTGGTGTGGTCTTCTGCTGCTGTAGCCCATCTGCTTCAAGATTCGATGCGTTGTGTGTTCAGAGATGGTATTCTGCATATCCTGGTTGAAATGAGTGGGTATTTGAGTTACTGTTGCCTTTCTAACATCTTAAACCAGTCTGCTCATTCTCCTCTGAGATCAACAAGGCATTTTCATTCACATTTCCATGGGGGCACTCATGCTGGCACACTCCCGAGTCCTGCTGCTGCGTCCATTGACACAGACAGCTCAGTTTGAACTTTAGCAAGTCGCCTTCATCATGGCTAGATGCTTCCATGTGAATGGGCTGATTAGCAATTTGAGTTACCAAGCAATTGAACAGGTGTACCTAATAAAGTGGCCGGTGAGTGTATATGTTAAGGTTCTAAAATGCATGTCCATAAAACAAAAAAAAATCTAGTTTTGGATAGGTTTGGGAAAGAGGATTTCCCCTCACTTCCTGTCCTGCTGACAATGGTTTCTTGTGCAGCAATCCTTTACCAATGCATTGGTGGTATCTACATCTCCTCCTGGGTCTGCAGGGTACACAATGTAAGAACCCAGTCCCCTTAAGTATAGCAAGAAGCTTGCAAACCCCCTGAGGACTAATAAAATATTTTCAAAAATGTGAGGAGTGTACTCTCTTTTGTGTGATACTGTGTATATATATATTTATCTATCTATATGTATTTATATATAGATATATATTTATATATATCTATATATACACACCTCAATGAACTGTAGCTCCCCAGTGCCGGCAGCACTCAGCAGCCCCATGCCATGACACTCCCCCCACCATGCTTGACTGTAGGCAAGACACACTTGTCTTTGTACTCATCACTAGACATGTGCACAACAAAAAAATTTGTTTATTTTCGTTTCGTTTTTTTCGTTGATTCGTAACGATTCGTAAATTCGTACGTCGTCGGTGTTCGTATTTGTAACGATTCGTATTTTCGATAGAGTTATTTTTTCGTTGATTTGTTTTTTCGTTAGTTTAATTTTCGTTTATTCAAAATTCGGACGCATTCGTATTTATTTGTACATTCGTAACATTCGTAACATTCGTAATCGGAGCATAATTCATAATTTTAAGTAATGTGTATGCTATTATTACATTTTAAGAGACACGGAAAATTACGAATCGAAAAAAAAGTTACGAATGTACGAATTTTTTCGTTCAATCCATTCGAAGCACGTTAAGCAGCGCCATTGTAAGAGACACGAAAAATTACGAATCAAAAAAAAAAGTTACGAATGTACGAATTTTTTCGTTCAATCCATTCAAAGCACGTTAAGCAGCACCATTGTAAGAGACACGAAAAATTACAAATCGAAAAATAAAAATAAAAGTTACAACTGTACGAATTTTTTCGTTCAATCTATTCGGAGCAAGTTAAGCAGCCCAATTGTAAGCACCATTGTAAGGGACACGAAAAACGAAAAAAAAACTAAACTAATTGCACAGGTCTACTCCTCACCTGGTTGCCGCCACACACGCTTGACACCATCTGAACCAAATAAGTTTATCTTGGTCTCATCAGACCACAGGACATGGTTCCAGTAATCCATGTCCTTAGTCTGCTTGTCTTCAGCAAACTGTTTGCTGGCTTTCTTGTGCATCCTCTTTAGAAGAGGCTTCCTTCTGGGACGACAGCTTTGCTGCTTATATGTAACTGTAGCAAAGCTGAGAAAATGCTTGATAAAAGGCGCACGCACTGAAATGCTGCAACTTTATTAATCTATAGTGGGAACCTAAGCTAAGAGACCAAAATGCTGGCCTTATTTTTTTCAGGCTCTTTCAACCAGCTTTTCATCCATGAACTAATTGAACAGATTAAGGTAATCAACCACCTACAGATTGTATTGATGCCATGAAACAATCAAAGCCGTTGGCAGTTGATCGTCTCCATTTAGCTGTTTTTGCATTTAAAAGGTGTTGGAAAGTGGTAAAATTCCTGGAAGGTTACCGGGGGACGGGGGTGGCCAGTCTGTCTTCAGCCAGGTAGACCAGCAAACATTCACATGGGTAGATAAAACCAGATGAGTGTTTTGAACATGCACAGAAAAGCCAAAATTGTAGCCAGGCAGTATATCTGAATTTACAATTCAGATACATCAAACAGTATCCAATGAAACCTTAGAATATTTTACAGGAGTAAAAAGCATGACATTTGTTTTTTTTTTGTTTTTTTTTTATCTTTTATAGCATAATCAAAAAAAAGTTAATTAAAAAACATTTGAAATAAAAGTCACACTGAGGGCCTGAGGGACCAACTACTCCAGAATCCACAACCCAGGTGATCTTATCCAGAGGCCAACAGGCACCATCGAAAATGTATTTCTATTGGTAACTAGAAAAATGAAAAAATATGACCATTTCTGTCTTTGCAGATGACACCAAGCTATGCAGTGGAATAACGTCCTTATAGGAGGTCTCCAATTTACAAGTCAACCTCAATGCTCTGTTTCATTGGGCAACTATATGGCAAATGAGGTTTAATGTTGATAAATATAAAGTTCTGCACTTGGGGGCTAAGAATATGCATGCATCATACACACTAGGGGGGAGTACAACTGTGGGAATCAATGGTGGAGAAGGATCTGGAGAAGGATCTGGGGGTTTTGGTAGATCAAAAGCTCAATAATAGCATGCAATGCCGAGCTGCAGTTTCCAAAGCGCGCAAGGTCCTTTCTAGTATTAAGAGAGACATGGATTGCAGAGAGAGAGAGAGAGAGAGAGAGAGATACATTTTCTACTGTACAAATCATTAGTAAGACCTCATCTGGAATATGCAGTTCAGTTTTGAGCACCAGTTTTTTAAAAAGGTTTTTGGGGAACTGGAGAAAGTGCAGAGAAGGGCAACCGAACTGATAAGAGGCATGGAGGAGCTCAGCTATGAGGAAAGATTAGAGGAACTGAATTTATTCTCTCTTGAGGATAGGAGATTAAGGGGGGATATGATCAATATGTACAAATATATAAGGGGTCCATATAGTGAACTTGGTGTTGAGTTACTCACTTTAAAGTCATCACAGAGGACAGTGGGACACTCTTTATGTCTGGAGGAAAAGAGATTTCATCTCCAAATATGGAAAGGTTTCTTCACAGTAAGAGCTGTGAAAATGGGGAATAGACTCCCTCCAGAGGTGGTTCTGGCCAGCTCAGTAGATTGCTTTAACCACTTAAGGACCGGACGATTTTCCCCCTTAATTACCAGGCCATTTTTTGCAATACGGCACTGCGTCGCTTTAACTGACAACAGCGCCGTGGTAGTTCATTGCAAGATGCAAGCCAACAGCCGCAAAGACTGTCGGGACTTGTAGTTTTCCAATTCACAATGGGAGATCTGGCTGGGAGGTGGAGCCCCGCATGGCTGAGTTTAATTCAGATAGTGTCAGCGAGCGGGGGGGGGGGGGTCAAGAACCCCTGCTTGCTGTCAAAACAGGGACTTGAGGGGATGTGGGGGCCAGTGCAATTATAACATGTTACACCCCGAATATGGTACAAAAAAATATGGTACAAAAAGGTTCCAAATGTGAACTTATTCTTTAAAGGCCTTCCACTGTGTCTCCTTGGATGTCTCCTCTCTGTTCTCTTTCTAAAAATTGCCCTTGTCTGAAATACAACCATAATTGACCCTAGGGTCCAATAGCCAAGAGAGGCCTACTTTACCCCAAGTTAAGTTTCAGTTTCTTTGCAGAAACAAGACATAGAATATTTTCGGGGTTAAGGTAAATAAACTGTTTACTTTGCAAGTGAAGTTGCACTCTACAAGGGAATTTTTCACAGAGCTTTCATAAATGTGGTGAAGCTTCACTTTGAAAAACAGTGACATGCAAGAACAACATTTGTACTTGCACATGATTGGATGATGGAAGTTTGCAGCTCTTTACCTCATTCACTAAGCTCAGGGAATAGTTCCCCTGCAGAGTGCAACTGCAACTGGATTTTCCGACATGGAATATTCTATGGGAGCTTCTTGTCGGAAATTCCGACCTTGTGTAGGCTCCATCGGACATTTTCCTTCGGTATTTCCGACAAACAAAATTTGAGATCTGGATCTCAAATATTCCAACAACAAAATACGTTGTCATAAATTACAATCGCGTGTACGAACAAAGTTCCACGCATGCTCGGAATCAAGCAGAAGAGCCGCACTGGCTATTGAACCTAATTTTTCTCGGCTTGTCATACATGTTGTACGTCACCACGTTCTTGGCGATCGGAATTTCCGACAAGATTTGTGTGACCGTGTGTATGCAAGACAAGTTTGAGTCAACATCCGTCGGAAAAAAAAACATGAATTTTGTTGTCGGAATGTGCGATCGTGTGTACAAGGCATAACACTTCAAAAGACTGAAAGAACATTGCCTGTTCTATACTTTATGATTAAAATTGCATTGGATTTAACTACTGTGTTTTTTGAGTTATACTTTATGGGGATTTTGCCAAATCACAAAGTGGTCATACTGTCTGAACAGATCAAGGTCTATAAAGGTATGTCAGAGCAAAAAGGAAAAATTAATATTGGATCTGAGCAACTGAGTTAAAATAAACGGAGTTACTTAATGCAGTTACTTTAGAGGGTAACGAGTATTCTGATTACTTTTCCCCTCATGGTAATGCAGTTCCTATTACTTGGGCGGCGTTACCGCAATTACATCTACCACCACTAGATGACAGTAGTATAATTCCGGTGAATAATGGTGTGGGTGACCTTCGCGCTGTTAGTAAACTAGATTATCTGCACCAACCCAGTGATTACAATCAATAATATAAATAAAATGAATAAAAAGTGTGTGAATAAACAGCACACATGTGCCAGCTACAGGTGCTACGTGTAGAAAATATTTCTTAAAAAAGCAGCAAAATCTAATGGTAAAACACAATCCCACAAATAAAATAAAATAGAGTGATGATTTCGCGCTAATATACACCAAACACTAAAAACAAATAAATCATCAAAGTGTGTATAAATATAAATACATATATATAGTGCACCAAGTGCTAAATATGTGTACAATTAATATGTGTACAATTAATACAACATCAAAAGTCATAAATAGAGATATAATGAATAAACGTAATAAAGTGCTCTGTGTGCTGCTGACCACAAAAATATTATGTGTCAAAAAATATATATATTAGCATAAAATAATAGCTGCTCTTGGTGGGTCCCAATAAATATATGAGAGATAAACTAGATGACTTGGTATACTTGACTTAAAATATAAAGTCCAGGAGGTAAATGGTTAAAACCATTGACCCAAAAACGTCTCTAAATATACAGGAGAATGACAATGGTGGTGATGGTTTTCAATCTCCAAAGTGAGGGACAGTGGGTGTGTGAGGGTCTTATCCTTAAACTTGCTCTCTAGCCTCTCACCTGAAACAAAACATTCATGGGCATCAACAAGACACGCGGGTACATTCCAATTCCTCTGTATCCATCCACTGGCTCCACTTTCCTAATATGGGGGCTTTTCCTATGGATGTTTCACCAGCTTCCTATATCCAAAATGGCGGCCGTAATCCCGCAGAAAAACTTGCCAGACCAAGGAGGGGGTGAAGCAGAATAAAGAAGCCCAATAGTGAAGTACGTCTCACCAAAACATTTTAATAGCCAAAATTAAAAACTCTTACATCAAGATAGCGGTATATCAGCATAAAATGGCGATCTAGCGCCAGTCTCACAGTACTTCCAATATCGTCGTCCGGACAGACAAAATGACTTTGCTGAGTAACTAATTACTTTTCCAATGTAGTAACTGAGTTACTAACGCAATTGCTTTTTGGGAGAAGTAATTTGTAACTTAACTAATTACTTTTTTAAAGTAAGATGACCAACACTGATGCTGACATATATCTGCAGGAGCAGGGACAGCATTTAAATCTGAGCGTCTAATATTTTATCACTTTATACAGAATTAAAAAAAAAATTGAGTTAGGTTTTCAATACATTTACATTTTTTACTTCAACGTACCTTTAAAGTTGCCTTACTGTACCACTGTGTTAAAAATGTTCTCTACAACTAAGAAAGGCTTTATCCTTTTCCTTAGAAAACTCTCGGCAGTGTGAAGCCTCTTCACAGCTCCATTAAATAGCTGTTTCAGTATCTCTCTTTGTTCCTACCAGCCAGAAAAATGATTTTAGCCACTGGGATATTTTGAAATCCATAGAACAAATTGTGCCAAAAGCCTTTGAGAAGCAATGAGTGAGCAAGATCCAGTTTGAGAACATGAGCGTCATCTGTGAAACAGCGAGGAACAAAAACAGGTCGCAACAAAAATTTCATTGAACAAGTGTTTGCTAAGTATAAAACTCAAAAAGAAGTACTTTTCAATAGGATAGAAATGCATTACGGCTATTACCAGGATAGCATGAACATCTTTTTTTGTGCCTAATTAAAATGTCATGGCTTGAGAACAAACAAATTGTTATTATTTTATTTTGCCACTGTGTTATGGAATGGGACAGCTATTTTCAGAAAGGAAAAAAAAGATTTAAACAATTATAAACAACTGCCACCTTTTCTATATTTATCTACAGACTTCTGTAAAGCTACATGGCTACTTCACATTGAAGTCTAATGCCCCGTACACATGATCGGATTTTCCGACAACAAATGTTGGATGTGAGCTTGTTGGCGGAAAGTCTGACCATGTGTATGCTCCATCAGACATTTGTTGTCAGACTTTTCGCCAAATGTTGGCTAGCAGGTTCTCAAATTTTCCGCCAACAAATGCTTGTTGTCGGAAAGTCCGACAAGTCCACAAGTCCGTCGGACAAAAGTCCATGCATGCTCGGAATCAAGTTCATAATGGAGATATCATGTACGTCTTGTACGTCACTACGTTCGTAAATGTTGGCCAACATTTGTGTGACCGTGTGTATGCAAGACAAGTTGGAACCAACAACCTTCGAACAAAAATCCACAGTTTTGTTGTCAGAAAGTCTGATCGTGTGTACGGGGCATAAGACTCCTTTCTCGAATGCAACATTTATTTCCCTAGACAGTGTGCTCCCTAGGGTTGCCACCTTTTCCTAAAGCCAAACCCGAACACCTTTAGCGGTGATTGTGATAGTGTGGCGGGAAATCTGGTGCTACCGGACCCTCGCTGGGAGGTACACTAACGGACTGACACCGCTAGTGACACTAATGCCGCGTACACACGTGCGGACTTTTGCCGGCGGACTTAGTCCAGCGGACAATCCGCCGGACTTTCCAGCTGGCTTCGCCGGACTTTCCAAGCGTGTGGACTTGCCCACACACGTGCGGACTTGCCCACACACGCGCGGACTTCTCCGGCGGACAATCCGCCGGCCAAAGTCCGCGGGACTTTTGAAAATGAACGAACTTGCCCACACACGGAGCAGTCCGTTCATTTAGGACGTAACTTCAGGTTACGTAGCTAGCGTAGGCAGTAAATGCCGCCGCGCTAGCTCCGTAACCTGGCATGGATTTAAAGGGACTCCCCACGCCGAAAAACGGCGTGGGGGTTCCCCCCAAATCCATGTCAGACCCTTATCCGAGCACGCAGCCTGGTGGCCGGCCAGGAAAGGGGTGGGGACGAACGAGCGCCCCCCCCTCCTGAGCCGTACCAGGCCGCGTGCCCTCAACATGGGGGGTGCCCTGGGGAAAGGGGGGCCGTGCGGCCCCCCCACCCCAAAGCACCTTGTCCCCATGTTGATGAGGACAAGGGCCTCTTCCCGACAACCCTGGCCGTTGGTTGTCGGGGTCTGCGGGCGTGGGGCTTATCGGAATCTGGGAGCCCCTTTTATAAGGGGGCCCTCAGATCCCGGCCCCCCACCCTATGTGAATGAGTATGGGGTACGATGTACCCCTACCCATTCACCTAAGGTGTAAAATGTAAAGTACAAAAACACACACACTTTTGAAAAAATATTTTATTGCACTGCTCCGGGGTCTTCTTCCGTCTTGGGGTCTTCTCGCCGGACTCCTCCACCATTTACCAAGCTCTTTTACCGAGCGGAGAAGTCCGGCTACCTTCTTCGTCGTCGCCGCATCCTCCGGGACTGTGACATCGCAAGGGGGCGGGGTCACCATGTGACATGAGCATGTGACCCTGTCCCCTTGTCCCTATATAAGTCCCAGCGCAGCGCGGCTCTGCCATTCCGGGCAGAGACAGCGACGGGTCAACATCGGAACAAGAAGAAGAAGGCGCCGGCGGCGCGGAAGACGACGACCGCCGCAAGAACAGAAGAGACCCCCGGAAGACCCCCGAAGGCGGATCGAGACCCCCAGACGACGGCGGCGACGACGACGAAGAAGGTAGCCGGACTTCTCCGCTCGGTAAAAGAGCTTGGTAAATGGCGGAGGAGTCCGGCGAGAAGACCCCCAAGACGGAAGAAGACCCCCGGAGCAGTGCAATAAAATATTTTTTCAAAAGTGTGTGTGTTTTTGTACTTTACATTTTACACCTTAGGTGAATGGGTAGGGGTACATCGTACCCCATACTCATTCACATAGGGTGGGGGGCCGGGATCTGAGGGCCCCCTTATAAAAGGGGGCTCCCAGATTCCGATAAGCCCCCGCCCGCAGACCCCGACAACCAACGGCCAGGGTTGTCGGGAAGAGGCCCTTGTCCTCATCAACATGGGGACAAGGTGCTTTGGGGTGGGGGGGCCCGCACGGCCCCCCTTTCCCCAGGGCACCCCCCATGTTGAGGGCACGCGGCCTGGTACGGCTAAGGAGGGGGGGGGCGCTCGTTCGTCCCCACCCCTTTCCTGGCCGGCCAGGCTGCGTGCTCGGATAAGGGTCTGAGATGGATTTGGGGGGAACCCCCACGCCGTTTTTCGGCGTGGGGATTCCCTTTAAATCCATGCCAGGTCACGGAGCTAGCGCGGCGGCATTTACTGCCTGCGCTAGCTACGTAACCTGAAGTCACGTGCTAAATGAACGGACTTGCCGATGAGCAGCAAGTCCGTTCATTTTCAATAGTCCGGCGGACTAGCCTACTAACGGCGGGATTGTCCGCCGGACTGCCAAGTCCAGCGGATAATTTTAAAACCAAACTTAAAACTTTGGTCCGCCGGACTTTGGCGCCAAAAAGTCCGCCGGCGCCCACACACGAGGGGATTGTCCGCTGGACTGAGTCCAGAGGATAATCCCGCGGGATTGTCCCTTCGTGTGTACACGGCATAATACAGTGATAATACTGTACACTGTCACTGTACTAATGACACTGGCAGAGGAGGGGGTCGGTTGCCACAGGGGAGAAGGCAGAGAGCACACAGCACAGGCAGGTACAGCCGACAAGAATCATCACTGGGTTCTACGATACCCCTTCTATGTTCCCTGCACTGGCTGGCTGCATCCCAGGCAGGGCTGTTTTTTTCTCACAGAATAGGTGCAGGAGCTTAATTACGCACCCCCTCCCTTCTTCCTGAACATTCCACATTAAATAGTGGGTTTGGCTAAATTGCAGTGGGAGGGTCTTAAAGTGTGCAGAGGTAAAGAGTACGCTAGAAACCGAGTGCAGAATTCAGGAGTTTGTTACATACAGAGTGCAGGGCTCAGGACGCAGTATATACAGAGTGCAGGGCTCAGGACGCAGTATATACAGAGTGCAGGGATCAGGACGCAGTATATACAGAGTGCAGGGATCAGGACGCAGTATATACAGAGTGCAGGGATCAAGGCATGGTATATACAGAGTGCAGGGATCAGGACGCAGTATATACAGAGTGCAAGGATCAGGGCGCAGTATATACAGAGTGCAGGGATCAGGACGCAGTATATACAGAGTGCAGGGATCAGGACGCAGTATATACAGAGTGCAGGGATCAGGATGCAGTATATACAGAGTGCAGGGATCAGGATGCAGTATATACAGAGTGCTGGGATCAAGGCATGGTATATACAGAGTGCAGGGATCATGGCGCAGTATATACAGAGTGCAGGGATCAGGACACAGTATATACAGAGTGCAGGGATCAAGGCATGGTATATACAAAGTGCAGGGATCAGGATGCAGTATATACAGAGTGCAGGGATCAATGACGCAGTATATACAGAGTGCAGGGATCAAGGCATGGTATATACAGGGTGCAGGGATTAGGGCATGGTATATACAGGGTGCCGTGATTAAGGCATAGTATATACAGAGTGCAGGGATCTGTTTTGTCCTCTACTCCTTTCCATTGCATTCTCATCCACATGATCCCCCATCCACCCCTTCTCAGCTCTGAGCCATGTTTACACCCCCTCTACTGCCTTCATCTTCTCCCCCCTCCCTTAAAAGCTTCACCATCCTGCACAAGTGAATATGCCTTGCCATTGCTGTACTAACCTGAAGTGCTGCCTCTCTGAGGGGTGTCGGCATCCAGGCACCAGGATCAAAGAAGGTGCAGTCTACCTCCCGGCCCCCCCTCTGGCCCATGACAGTACTGCACTCAGGGAGACAAGGTGGTAAAAAGCCCCGATCCTAGGAGGGCAGATTTAGCTGACAGGTTGGGAGAGACTGACTGATGTTGTGTCCGGGTGTAAGATGAACAGAAACCCAGGCAGAATTGTAAAAACCGGACTGTTTGGGTCATTCCCGTACAGGTGGCAACCCTGGTGCTCCCTGAAGCGAAGGGATAGTGTGTTTTCGGTGTGTATACATTATAAATATATATATATATATATATAAATACACACACACACACATACACACACACAGTGATATATGGAGGCCTCTTGAGCCCTTCCTAGGGAAAGAGAGCCTTGACTGATGGGGGCATGGCTAGGTACATGAAAAGGGGAACAATTGGTTGGGACATGTGGGATGGGATGGGCCTGAGCTCAGAAAATCGTGTGCCCCAGGGAATTCTGGGTCTTTTGGAAGAGTCGTTGGAAGAGCTGCCATGGACACTGATACGCTGTTGGCCAGGGTCCACGAGCTGGCTCTCCAAGGTTAGGCGGATTGGCTTTTCTCCCTCCTTACCCCTGAGATGTCTCCCCCTCACCCCCCTCCAATGCCACCTGCGGGGCCCCTGGCTGTTAGGGACAGGAGACGCACCCGTCCTCCTTCCCGCCTGAGCTCCAGTCCTTCAAGGCCTTCTTATTCCCATAACACTCCACCTCGCCTATTGGGAGCTGCTGTGGCCTCTGATGCCGGCTCTCCCCCCCCCCTCCATGCCCCACTGCTCCCTCACGCCGCCGGAGACATCCCCGACGGGTCCCCCCACCATCTGTCCCCAGCTCAAGCCGGGACTCCTCTCTCCCGGCCCGCTCCCGGAGCCCCAGAGTCCTCAGGCGGTCCGCTCGGGCTCCTCAGACTGTCCCCTCCCGTGAGGGCGCCCGCTTGGCTGCACGGGCGGGAACCGCGGCACTTCCCACTGCCCGCTGGTGCCGTTTACCGCTGTCCCTGGCCCCCCTCCCCGCTCCGCCAGCACTCGGGGTTGCAGGCATCACCTGGAGCTCGTCCCGCGGCACCGGATGCCGGGCACGTCAGCCCGGAGCTGCTGCACGGGCTGGACGTCCTCCTTCCTCCACGTTACGTAGTTCTGCTGGCGTGTCACTGCCAGCGTCTCTCCCTGCTCCCAGCAGGGCGGGTAATTCAAATGTGGATTCACTCCACTTTTCCTCTGCAAGGTCCGCTGTACATCCTCATCCTCCTGCACCCGGCCGGGTGGGGGATGGTAGGGATGTACATACCACTCACACCCTGCAGTTAACCCCCGCCTTACCAGGTACCCCAGCACCAGGCTGGGTGGGGGACATTAGAAGTATGCATAACACTCACCCCCTGCAGCTGACCCCTACCTTATTGCACCCCCCTGCACCCGGCCGGGTGGGGGATGTTAGAGCTACTCATGCCGCTCACCCCATGCCACTGACCCCCTACTTCCCACATCCCCCTGCACCAGGCTGGGTGGGGGATGGCACTGCTGGTAATGACTCTCATCTCATGACTCTCATCTCCCGGCGCCTAGCCGGGCGGGGGATGGCGGACGGTCGCCTGCTCCCATCCTCTCATCACTGAACTCTGACCATCAGCAGCCCCCTGCGCCCGGCTGGGCTGGAGCTTCCTTCGGGACGCCCGCTGCCGCAGCCTCGCCCCATCATCTCCCTGCACCCAGAGAATCCCGTTGGGGGCCTGCCGATGCGACCTTGCACCTGCCTGCTGCGCGGCACCCTCTCCCTGCGCCCGGCAGGGCGGGAGATGTGCACGCCAGGGTTGTGGGCTGCGAGCCCTCCATCCAGGGTCTCCGGCTGCTCGAGATGCTTCTCGGCTGCCGTCCTCGGCCCCGCAGGCTCCTCAGGGTCAGGGGCCGGACCACCCCCTCTGGACCTATCCTTCTGCCAGCAGCCTTCGACCTCGCCGGTCGTCAACATCCTTCAAGGCGATGGACGTTGCGGCCTCCTGCCGGCTCCTCCCACGGACGGTCCTGTACCGGGTGTCCCTCCGGGACCTGCTGTTGGTCGCCCTGCGTCTTCAGCTGCACATCCACGGCTTAGTGAGCATGGTTGTGATTTGATTTCGGGTAGGTCCGGTGACGCTGCCGTATCGGGTCCGCCCGACGAACACATTGTCACAGTCGTGAAATCGGTCCTGTCTAGCATGGGTATGTCAGGTCTGGCAGGTAGTTCGGCCTCTTCCACGGGTGGCGCTTTGTGGGTGGTTTCGCCCACCGGCACACACCTGTCGGAAGACGTCAAGGACAAAATCTGGCGTTGCAAATTTATGGAGTTCCTCACCTTAGTCCCTCCCGACCGAGAGACGATCGACAAATCCCGTCGGGTTGACGTGGCGGCAAAGTGCGAAAAATCCAAGCAGCTTCCTCGGACATTCGGGAACTGGCTGCAAGGGTTCTGTGCTTACGCCGGAGTGCTTTGTGAGCGTTTTCCGGAGTTAGCTGCATCACTGTTTTGTTATCTTGATCTTATTTGGGGGGCCTACAAAGTTTATGGGTGCCAGTGTTGGTTCCACTACGACACGCAGTTCCGCCAAAAAATGGCAGCAAAAAAGGAGTTCCGCTTTGACTGCCAGGACGGCAGCCTATGGTTATTGCTTATGTGTCCCCACAGGCCGTCGTCCATTCAGCCCCCGGACAGCGCTCCCTCCGGTGCATCAGCTGCCTCCAAAAAAGGTCTATGCTGGCTGTTCAATGAGAGCCACGGCAAGTGGTACACTGCGTGTCATTTTAAGCACGAGTGCTTGCTTTGCGGGGGCGCTCACCCAGCCAGCCGGTGCTTCCAAAAGGAAAAACAACCTCTTTCCCGGTTGGGAGCCAAGCCTGACATTTCCAAACCGGGGCACCCCAGTGATCGTCTCGGAGATGCTTCCCTGGTGCCCCCTTCATAGGGAAGCCTGGATCTTGAGGGTCGATTTAGTCGGTTGGTCCCCCCCCCCTTTTACTCTCCTGTGATGGTTCCTTCTTGGGTATTGACATTGATGCCCTGTTTTTCTGTGGACGGCTGGCGTGGGCCACGAAGGGGGTGCCCCCCCCCACCATTATATCCATATCTCCAAGCCCATGCGGGATGACTTGGGGTTGTGGCTATCTTTCTCCAGTCCTACAATGGCCAGTCATGTTGGTTTCTGGGGGAGGTACCAAACCGACAGCTGGAGCTATACACTGATGCGGCAGGCTCCTGTGGTTTCGGTACCCCCCCTTTTTTCCAAGGGGTGTGGTCTGCTTACTGCTGGCCGGCCTCATGGGCCCGCGTGTATCTTTTGCGCACCATTGAGCTGTGGGAGCGCTTGCGCAATCGCCAGGTGGTTGTCTGGTCCGATAATATGGGCGTGGTGCATGGGATCAATCGACAGTCAGCCAGATTCCCTCCGGTTGTGTCGTTGTTGCGTTAATGGTTTTAAAGTTCCTTCAGTTTGACGTTGCTTTAGAGCTCGGCATGTCCATGGAACTGCTAATGATATTTTCGACTCTCGCTACAGTTTACAGCTCGATCGTTCATGTCCCCCGCCCTGCGGATTCCCTGTTAGGACTCCCCTGTCCGGCCTACTTGTGGAATCTCCTTTTTCCGATGTTTGCTGGACCTCCTTTGGGCATCGCTGCCCCCTCGGTCATGGGCTTCGTACTGTCGACCGGGGTTTGATTCCCCTACGGGGAGGCAGTGTTTTTGCTGTGGGACAAATGTGCCCAGGTGTCGGGCGGTGAGTTTTCCATCTCGCCTCCACAGGAAAGTCAAGTGGCTTCATTTTCTTAACTTGTTTATTTACTACAAAAAGGTTCTTTCGGTTCCACGTTTTTGTCGGCCATGTCTGCTTCGTCCTTCTGGTTTCAGCTCCTGGGGTGGGAGGACATCACAACAGCGTTCCCAATCCGTCGGGTCCTGTGGGGTTGTAGGCGTGCGACTTATCCCCGGCGTTCGGTCCCCTTCCCCCCCTATTCTCCCCGGTGTCCTTTCCCTGTTGCCGTCAGTTTACTTTCCCCGTTCGAGACTCTTCTGTTCCAAGTGCCTTTCTCGTGGGCGTTTTTGCGGGGCCTTTTGCATCGGCAAACTGGTTTCAAAATCCTCATCCTCGGCGGGCGGTGTCCAGGCAGAGGACGTTATCTTCTATGGGTGCTGCTTGTCAGTTCTGTTGCGCATATTTAAAAAAATCAAGTTTTGGCATGGGCATGAGGGTCGTTTTATACCCTTACGGGGGGGCCCCTGCTGCCCTGTTTCTTTTGCCGTTGAGAATGACATTGGGTTGGACTTGTTCAACCTTGGCCTGCAGCGAGGTGTCGAACAGGTGCTGGCTGCGGTGGGGCGCTCGTCAGTTACTAACTGTCGAGCGGTTGGCGGTTTTCTTGACCTTGCCAGCAGTTAAAGTTGCTGTAATGGGCTATGCCCTTGATGGAAAATTGGAAGTAGACTGTCTGTCCAGCACTTATGGTAAGGACAGGCCCCACTTCCCTCTTTTGGTTAAGTGCTCACAGTACGACTGTGACTGGCACTGGTTAACCACATGCCGACCGCGTTATAGTCAAAAGACGGCTACAGCGCGGTCGACTAATCCTGGGTGGACGTCCTACGGACGTCCTCCCAGAAACTTGTTCCCGCACGCCCCCTGGGGCGCGCACTCGGGAAAATCCGTGACCGCCGGGTCCCGAGGACCCGGCGCATCACGGATCACGGTAAACGGCCGCTGATAGCGGCCGTTTACCACGTGATCGCTACGTCAAATGACGGAGCGATCACATGTACACAAACCGGCGTCACGTCACCGGCGTCACGTCGGTTCCTCCCTCCCCTCTCTGTACCAATCGGTACAGTGAGAGGGGAGAAGCGCGCAGGGGGGGAGATGGGACCAGCACTGTGGGCTGGATGTGTAGTGCCCACAGCGCTGGTCAGTGACAGCTACACTGCCACCACTGTGCAATGCTCTGCCACCACTGTGCAATACTCTGCCACCACTGTGCAATGCTCTGCCACCACTGTGCAATGCTCTGCCACCACTGTGCAATGCTCTGCCACCACTGTGCAACGCTCTGCAACCACTGTGCAACGCTCTGCAACCACTGTGCAACGCTCTGCCACCACTGCAATACTCTGCAACCACTCTGCAATGCTCTGCCACCACTGTGCAACACTACAACACTGCAATACTCGGCCAATACTCGGCCAATACTCGGCCAATAAATTTTAATAGAAACAAAGAATTTTTATTTATTTTTTTTACCGAATTTTCAGTATATTTTGATTTATAGCGCAAAAATTAAAAAAAACCCAGCGGTGATTAAATACACCAAAAGAAAGCTCTATAAAAAAGGACACAAAATTCATTTGGGTTCAGTGTTGCATGACTGAGTAATTGTAATTCAAAGTGTGAGAGCACCGAAAGCTGAAAATTGGTCTGGTTAGGAAGGGGGTTTAAGTGCCCAGTGGTCAAGTGGTTAAACATGTTCACATGTTATGTGTTGGAATTTAATAAAGCTGTGGCCTTGCCCTTTCCAACCTAATGGTTGTAAGTGTTTTATTTAATGGGGAAAAGGGCAAGGGTGGTGGGGGATTTGATCCCTTGGCGTTACGTTAATTGGGACCTAAGCCCATTGCCCCTCAGCAGTCATGGAGGCCTCTTGAGCCCCTCCTAGGGAAAGAGAGCCTTGACTGATGGGGGCATGGCTAGGTACATGAAAAGGGGAACAATTGGCTGGGACATGTGGGATGGGATGGGCCTGAGCTCAGAAAATCCTGTGCCCCAGGGAATTCTGGGTCTTTTGAAAGAGTCGTTGGAAGAGCTGCCCACCCACCCGCCCCATTTTTACTATGTTATGGTATGTCACAGCTTGCTGCGGTTTCTTGACCTTGCCAGCAGTTAAAGTTGCTGTAATGGGCTATGCCCTTGATGGAAAATTGGAAGTAGACTGTCTGTCCAGCACTTATGGTAAGGACAGGCCCCACTTCCCTCTTTTGGTTGAGTGCTCACAGTACGACTGTGACTGGCACTGGTTAAATATGTTCACATGTTATGTGTTGGAATTTAATAAAGCTGTGGCCTTGCCCTTTCCAACCTAATGGTTGTAAGTGTTTTATTTAATGGGGAAAAGGGCAAGGGTGGTGGGGGATTTGATCCCTTGGCGTTACGTTAATTGGGACCTAAGCCCATTGCCCCTCAGCAGTCATGTGTTATGGAAGCCCAGGTTGCTTTGATAGCAGCCTTCAGCTCATTTGCATTGTTGTGTCTGGTGTCTCTCATCTTCCTCTTGACAGATTCTCTATGAGGTTTAGGTCAGGCGGGTTTGCTGGCCAATCAAGCACAGTGATACCATGATCATTAAACCAGGTATTGGTACTTTTGGCAGTGTGGGCAGATGCCAAGTCCTGCTGGAAAATAAAATCAGCATCTCCATGAAGCTGGTCAGCAGAGGGAAGCATGAAGTGCTCTAAAATTTCCTGGTGGAGGGCTGCGCTGAGTTTGGACTTGATTAAACACAGTGGACCAACACCAGCAGATGACATGGCTCCCCAAAGCTGCTGTCAAAGCAACCTGGGCTTCCGTAACACCTCAGCAGTGCCACAGGCTAATCGCCTCCATGCCACGCCGCATTCGTGCAAAAGTAGCCCGACAAAGTATTGAGTGCATACTATACTGTACATGGACATACTTTTTAGTAAGCCAACATTCCTGTACTAAAAATCCTTTTTTTTATTGGTCTTCTGTAATATTCTAATTTTCTCAGATACTGATTTTTTTTTTTTTTTTCACTAGCTGTAAGCCAGAATCATGAAATATAAAAGAAAGAAATGCTTGAAATATATTACTTTGTGTGTAACACATCTATATAAAATATATGAGTTTCACTTTTTGAATTGATAAACTGAAATAAATTAACTTTTTTAAGATATTCTAATTTTATGAGATGAACCTGTATATATTGCAAATGCTCTCTCCAGTGGTCATCTCTACATCAAGGAATGTGAGAGGAATTGGTGCTTAAAGTGGTGGGACACCCTAAAAATGAAAACTACAAAAAATGTTAGTAACAATTTAAAATAAAAAAAAAATAATTTTTTTTTTTTTTTACTTACCAGAAATGGCTGTTGCTAGGCAGATCGTCCTAATCTGCCTCCTCCAACGCCGCGGTGATCTTCTCCTCTTCCGTCTTCAGGTGAATGGGGCGCGGTTTGTTGTGGGAACTGTGTCCCACAACACACTGCGTTCCCCATTCACAAATAAGAATCGCGCATGCGCAGTAGGCCGCGCGCCGACTCGCGCATGCGCAGTAGGCCGCGCAAAGCCGCTGCCCTTACTGAGGATGGCGGCGCTGGATCCGGGACGCCGAGGGACATCTCGGCCTCCACGAACGGCAGCGCGGGCGCCCTGGGAGGGTAAGTGTGCTTATTAAAAGTCAGCAGCAAATTTTTTTTAGCTGCTGACTTTTACATTTTTATTTTTGAAGCTGAAACAATTTAACCACTTGCCTACTGGGCACTTTCACCCCCTTGCTGCCCAGGCCAATTTTAAGCGCTGTCACATTTTAAATGACAATTGCGCGGTCATGCAACACTGTACCCATATGAAATTTTTTTTTTTTCACACAAATAGAGTTTCTTTTGGTGGTATTTAATAACCACTGTTTTTTTAAAAAATTTTGCTAAATAATAAAAAAAAAGACAGAAAAAACATTTTTCGTAGTTTGTTATAAAATTTAGCAAACAGGTAATTTTTCTCCTTCACTGATGTACCCTGATGGGGCTGCACTGATGGGCACTGATGGGCACTGATAGATGGCACTTATAGGTGGCACTGATGGGCTCCAATAGGCTGCACTGATAGGTGACACTGATGAGGAGGCACTGATTGGCAGCACTGGTGGGCACTTTTGTGGCTGCACTGATAATCAGGACACTGATAATCAGTGCCCCAAAGATCAGTGCCAATGTCCCTTTAACACAAGTCCGTTATCATCTCTCTTCTTCTCTCCTTCTTCTGAAAGAAAAGCAGATAACCGGCTTGTGTTTACATCCGTGATCAGCTGTCATTGGACACAGCTGATCACGAGGTAAGGGGCCACTGTGATTGGCCCTTTACCCTGATCTGTGATCAGCTGAGTCCGAAGGGGGTGCTCGGGCAAGGCGATCACTAGAGGACTTCAATAAACACCTTCCCTGCCGTATTATGTTTTTTTCTTTTTTTTTCATTTTTCTTTTCTTGTTCTAGGGTGACAAATGCTCACTTACTATACTGTAGCTATGCAGAAGCAGCATTGTCATCCTGACAAACACACACCTGCCCCTCTTTTCTAACATGGAGGGAAAGGGTTCTGTAGTCCCCAAAGATAGCTGTGAGCAATATAACTAATAACCAAGATTGAGCTCAAGTGGATACTAGTCTGAACCCACCTTAGCTATCCTGCCAGGAAGCTGTCACTGCAGACCGCCAATCATAAGTATGTATACATGCCCCTTGTATACATGTGGCTCTAGGACAGGGAATGCCTCAGTCGCTTATTATTAGCTGCCTGTAGTGACAGTTTTCTGGCAGGACAGTTCAGGTAGGCTCGGACTAGTATCCGAACACTACTGAGCCCATTCCTACTGATAGCAGCCAACACAGGAAGGCATCACCTGACAATATCTGGCAGAACCAAATGGTATTTTTTACACTTATATAATAGATGTAACTAAATGTTTAGTTACAGTAGCAGACCAAAAGGGACCAAGTAAGAGAAGTTATTTGTTAGAGTTTACATACATACAGTATCTGCTGGGAAAAGTCTATTGTTTTAGGTCATACCCACTTGACCTATAGCCTTGCAGAGCGAGAGAGAAGAGGAATGAAGCAGTCCCACTAAGCAGCATTTCTGGACAAAGCGCTATTGAACTTGACAAAAATAATGTTTTTAAATGTTCCCATGCAGGTTGATGCCATAATGTGCTAGTATTCATTGCATACTAGCACATAATAATAAGATTTCCTCTCAGTCGAAGCCCTCCAGTGCTGAGCTCCCATCTTTGTTTGGTCTTCTTTCTGGGTTCCCACTTTCGAACCGCTTGAATGGCTTGGGCGCGATGACATAACTCCCGTGCATGCGTGTGGAAATCACTTCACCACGGCACACAGCAGGTGCCGTAAATATGGCCTGAGATGCACATGTGGGCAGGTGCAGTTTACCCTCCCTTCTGTGGGCGGCACTGTGTTGCTAGTCACTATACAAAGGCAGTGGAGAATGAGAGAAACATTGTTCATCTGCAGACTCCATAGGTGTCACCAGCGGAGCAGTGATCCGATTGGACACCACAACTCTGGGTGACCTCGGCCCCATCTTTAGTGTGGGTAATGGTAGTAAATAGCAGTGCTCTGCAGCATTTGGTGCACATTTGCAAGTGGCTAGAGTAGGGAAAGGAACCGTGCTTGTTAGGGAAAGTGACTTAACCCTTAGGAAAGTTTCCTGTTCATAAAAGGATGTGCTAGGAACACCGCTGCTATCTGGTGTCTTGTGCTGTGTCACCACTCTTGCACTGTCATTCTGGTAACGTAAGCTATGCCAAAGTGACAACCTTTATGCTGGAATTCTGCCAATGCACCCCTAGCCTTGCTGAGAACTAGAGATCTAAAATTTCTGGAAATTTGGAGGTTGGAAAAGAAAAAAATTGTTTTCCTTTTTTTGGGGGAAAAAAAAAAAATTTTTTGAAAAATTTAAAAAAATGCTACATTAGCACTTTTTTGTCCTTTTAAGATTGAAAGTCATTATGTGCATTGTCATCATTGTTGTCCTCTTCACTTCGATCCATGAAGGATTTTTTAATATCTGCAGGACACTTGCTACATAAAAGAATGTGTTTTGTCATCCTGGTAGCATTTCGAAATGCATATTTCATCTAAAAATATTTGCAAATCACAGTTTTCTTTTCAGAAGTAATGTGAAAATGCCTCCATATGCTAGATGTTGGTCTCACCATTTTTCTGAGGGGAGTAGGAAATAAAAACAAGAAAAAATTACTACTTTGCAAGAAGACACTAATCTATGGTTGTGTGTGGGGTGGGGGAAGAACCAGATTAGTGGTAATTAAATTATTATTTATACAAAAGTTTATAAAGATAAACTAATGTAGCTAAATGATTCCGTTTTCTGGATTCAGAATCAGATAAATGTAAACTCTTGCCTTTTTTAATTAAGTATACACTTTCGGGTCCTTTTTGTTGCTCTGTATTTTCTTCCAATGCTTTTGAGGCCTAGTGAAGAGGACAGAACAAACCAAACACACCCACTAACATGCAAAAGCAAAACTGAAACCTTTTTCTTGTTACAATAGCAGCACAGCACCTCCTAAAGGAAGAAATGCATACTGTTCTTGCATTGGAGGGTTCAGTTTGTTACCTAGGACTTGCTTGTCCTCACTTAGTGCACAGAAATTAGAATAATCTTATATCATACATTTTTTTTAGAAATGATTTGGAAAACATTTGAACACGCTGTCTTAAAATATTTTATTCATCATGTTAAAATAAAATATTCCACAATTTTTTTTTTCTTTTTAAATTTTTCCAATTTTTGGTAAAAAAACAAAAAAGCCTTCAGGAAAAAAAAAACAAAAAAAAACAAAACGTTTATTTTCCTGAATTTTTCCGGTCCTTCACATCTCTACTGAGAACACTACTACTAGCCTTTCTGCACATGTGTTACCAGTGTCACTGTGTTTGCTGTTACTAGACTGTTTAGTACTATTATATAAAGTGTTTTGCCACAGTTACTGCAGACAGGTTACTAATGCTGGTGATTGCCATATGTTACTCCATTGGTTATGTTTACCTGTAACTCAACAAAATAACAATCGTGCAGTCTTTACTTGGGCTCTGTGTGCCATCCTTCCAACTTGGGTACCAACAGACTGGCCCCACACACACGTGGCTAAGGTTACATTACCGCTGATGGGCCCAGAGAGGCATTTATGACAAGAGACCACTAGGGTCTTCAGCGTTTTTTTTTTTAAACTATGAGAGTTTAATACCACCTTAAAGTAGAACCTATTTACTGTATGTAATGAGCAAACATGGTTGCCTCCATGTACTGTACATACAATTGTTTTTTTTTTTTAAATATGTACAGAAACAAAGTGTTTTTTATGAACAAGATTGTTTACCTCAAATCTGAACTCTGCAGCTCATAGGCTGGTTCAACATTGCCAGGTGATGAGTAAATATCAGTTCTGAAACACGTCAATAGATTTTTTCCCTATGTTGCTCCGATGTTGTCTTGGATGTTTTAGACAGAACAGTAAAGAAGGTGTTTATTATTTTCGGTGTGTTGTCATCCATTTCCATTTTTGTCTACACACTACGGTTGCAATTGGATTAGGGGCATGAAGGAGGTGGACTGAGCTGGAGCGGTGTATAATACTTTGACGTACTAATGGTCACCTGGACTCAAAGCTTTTTTAAATGGAGAACAGCCACATTACTTTTACAAGAGTTTGTAATTTGAACAGTTGATTTAATAAGGATCTCTAAATGAATTCTAACTATAAAGATTGACACTTGAGAGACCTGCCTAAGACTTGGCAGCTCTGACTGGCCCGTTATGGAAATCAGGGTCTGGGAGTCACAAATTTAGAGTTTTTATATTTTTTCCTAGTAAGATACCAAAGTGATTCTACAGCTATTTCTGTCCAAACCACCTTTTCTTTTGATAATTGCATGCGCATTATATGAGTAGTTAAGCCAACTGTTCTTTTTTTTTTTTTTAAATGTGTTTGTTACTGTGTTTTTACACATTTTTTATATCACAGTATATTAAATTTCCCAATTGGTATGGCGTCTAAGACAAATACTTTAATGTTGTGTACTCTTTCTAATAAAACCCTTTACAATTAAAGTCAAACCCCACACAACTGGCTAAATGCACAGGTGAAATACTCACATGGGAGCTGTTTTAAATAGTTATCACTTTTTTACATTTTAAATCTTTCAGTTCTTGATGGGATAAAGTATATGAAGTAATTTGACTCATCTTCGTAGGTGCTCTGTAGCACTAGCTACAATGTCAGACAGGGGCCCTTCTTGGCACATGGCCACCTGACATGCAGCGAGCAAAGAGATGGCTGCTTTGATAGCGAGCACCTGTCATCATCTTGTAGAACTTGCCCAAGGCAAGCACCACCATGAGAAATGCAAAAAGATGGGAGGTTGACACGCATTTTCTGCCTCTGCATTACTCGTGCCGGTGTTTGCCTCAAGCAAAAGCTGGGTACCCGGAGACAGGCACTCACCATCAAAGCAGCCCTCTTCTTGCTAGCCGCAATGTTGGACAGCCATGTCCAATATTGGGGGGGGGGGACGACCCTGTCTGACATCACAGCTAGCGTTACAGGGAATTTAGAAAGATGGAACAAAGTACATCATGTAGTTTTTCCAATCATGAACTGAATGCTGTAAAAAAGAAATATAAGTAATGCCCTGTACACACGATCGGATATTCCGCCAGCAAAAGTCTGATGTGAGCTTTTGGTCAGAAATTACGACTGTGTGTATGCTCCATCGGACTTTTGCTGGCAGAATTCCTGCCAGCAAAGATTGAGAGCAGGTTCTTAATTTTTCGGTCGGAAATTCTGATTGTCTGTACCAATTCCAAAGTGCAAAATTCCTACGCATGCTCGGAAGCATTGAACTTAATTTTCTCAGCTCGTTGTAGTGTTGTACGTCACCGTGTTCTTGACGGTCGAAAGTTCAGAGGACTTTTTTGTGACCGTGTGTATGCAAGCCAAGCTTGATTGGAATTCCGTCAGAAAAACCATCCAAGATTTTTCCATTGGAAATTCCATTTGTGTGTAGGGGGCGTAAAAAATTCTTCTTTACCTGCCAAAGACTTTAACATACTGTTTCAATTCTTGAAGTTCCAGGAAACCCTGTCAATGGGGTAACATCGGTCTTCTGTTTCTTTATTGCAACAGGAGCAATAATTGGTCAAGAACCTCAAGAACTACCCCTACCTGCTAATTGGACAATGAAAAAGCAGCAGCACCCTGATGAGTCATCAGTCTGTTCACTGTGCTCTATCTTCCTTTCTGTGTGTTCACTGTCAGCACATGTGCACTGCAGGACTGCCGAATTGGCTCTTAATGCTGTCCCTGACTCTCTCAGTTTAAGTGCAGCTAAACAGGGTAATTAGTAGTTCCAGGCTTTCATGCTACCGATGAGTGCAATTACATTTATAATATATCTCACTAATATGTAGCAAGATTAAAATGTGATAATATCTGCCTGCAGCCACCTGTAAAAGTATTGCCATATCCAGCTAGCAGCCACAATAAAATGACTGAGCAAGGCCCTGTCACTGTGAAAATGGATGTAGAAGTGACAAAGGGTTCCCCCCAGAGTGTGGGGCTATCAATTATGAGTGGAAAAAAAAAGTTTTTTTACAGCTTTCTTCAGGTTTTGGTATTCCCAGATTGGGTTCCAGAGTTTGGAGTTTTTGAAGGGTTTTGGGAGGAAAGAAATCTCTAACTCAATGTTCAGGTTTTTCAGGAGACCAGCTGTGGCTGTGAGTGCAGGTGTGCACGACCCTTATAATGAAGGACTTGGGCATAGTTCGGGACCCTCATTAGGAGACAGGGGTGCTTCACTTGAGAGATATCATTCTATGCTGGAGGAGAGATTTTTTGTATGTAGAATTCAGAGAGCTGAGACGACTATACGAGTCCAAGGAAATGAGGCAATCTGGAAGTCTGAGAGGAGTGAGAGAGATCCTGGGGTATCAGGAGAACCCCTATTGAGAGCCCGTGGAGTTTGCCCATGCAACAGAGATCTGCAACTCATTAGTAAGACCTCATCTGGAATATGCTGTTCAGTTTTTGGCACCAGTTCTCAAAAAGGATATCGGGGACTGGAGAAAGTGCAGAGAAGGGCAACCAAACTGAGAAGAGGCATGGGGAAGCTCAGCTACGAGGAAAGACTAAAGGAGCTGAATCTATTTCCTCTTGAGAAGAGAAGTGGTCCATATAATGAACTTGGTGTTGAGTTATTCACTTTAAGGTCATCACAGAGGACAAGGGGCACTCTTTATGTCTACAGGAAAAATGATTTGATCTACAAATACGGAAAGGTTTCTTCACAGTAAGAGCTGTGAAAATGTGGAATAGACTCCCTCCAGAGGTGGTTCTGGTCAGCTCAGTAGATTGCTTTAAAAAAGGCCTGGATTCTTTCCCAAATGTCCATAGTATAACTGGGTACTAACATTTATAGGTAAAGTTAATCCTGGGAAAATCTGATTGCCTCTCAGGGGATCAGTAGGGTATTTTTTCCCCCCTGCAGTAGCAAATTGGATCATGCTTTGCTGGGGTTTTTTTCACCTTCCTCTGGATCAACTGTGGGTATAGGATTGTTAATTTGGGATTGTATTTTTTAATTTCTTTTTTTGGTTGAACTAGATGGACTTGTGGCTTTTTTCAACCTGACTAACTATGTAACTGAAAAGGCTGAGAGATCCAAAAAGACCTAAGAAAGGGCTGCAGAAACATTGTGGTACTGAACTCCGAGAACTCCACAAAGACTGACATCTCTAATTGTTCTGCCTTCTGTTAGAGGGAAACTAAAAGGTTTGCAAATAATTTTATTTTAATGCTTTTTTGCCTGTAAAGCTTAGACATATGCTAGACTTATGTTTCCCATTTTTTGGTTTATATAATAAATCTTTTTTTTTTTAATACACATTACATACACCATGCACACATATAGCAATATTTCCTGGGGATTCTCAAAAGAGAAAGTGCAGCAGAAGCTGTTTACCTTCAGATTCTTTGTTTTTGTATTAGACCAGTTCTCATGAGAGGTTTCATAAGGACCTTTTTTTAAAAAAAGGGGTGATAAAGAGGATGAGCCCCTGCTCCTATTTTGCTTTTATCTGTAAATATCAGCTTGAGCTATTGACCAGTGGTTGGAGGGAATAAAACTGCCCAATGTATGGCCATCCTAAGGCAAAGCTGTAAAAGTGACCTTTAATTGAGAATAGTGTCATGTATAATACTAGTGAAAGAAAAAAATTGCGCTTCCAGTGTATATAAGCTGTCAACATCAGCAATATGACTAATTGCATAAAAACATAAAAACAAAGGAGATGCAGCGCTAAGAAATAAGTGTACCCTAGATTTGCATCAAAGGAGTCAGATATATAATATAAAGTGCAGTGAATCAAATAAGTTTGTATATACTCAATGAGTAACCTTAAGAACGGATGGTCGAAGAAACCGGACTTTCACCACGACGTTCCTGATATAGATAGTGCTCCTCCTGTCAGGAACAAAATGTTGATCATATGAAGAAAAAATAAGGCCTACACATAGTGCAGATGAATCCAAAATATAAAAAAAAGTACAGACATCACTCAAGATGCGTACAGTGGTCATCACAAAAAAGAATAAAAACAAGCGTGGTATGTAGAGCTAAGCAGACTATGTATCCGACATGTTTTGTGCAAAAGTTCTACAACTGGGGCATGCCCCAGCAATTCAAAACTTTAGCCTTGCGAATCGAAACACCTATGAAGACTTTCTATGACACCACAGATGGGCTTAGTAACTAAAACAAGGTGGTTCTGCTTACATTTCCTGTTGTGTTCTTGGACAACAGCCTCTGCCTTTCCCTGGTGCTTGGATTAGGGTGTCTGTGCTATCTGTGTGGATTTAAATGCTGGGAAAAATTGTGCAGGAAATGTCCTATATGTTGTGGAGTCTCCCAAAACAGTTCATTGCACTTTGTATTTTATATTTTACTCCTTTGATGCAAATAAAGGGTATACTTATTTCTTAGTGCTGCATCTCCTTTGTTTCATGTATAAAACAGTTTGAGCACTACAAAATCACTAGAACGATCAGAGTGTAATGTATATGTTGGTAGGTAAATCAAACTGTAAAGAGTTGTAACACACTATAGACTCATTTGATAAGGGTTACTTGCAGTGTTAAAATCAACTTGACCTCCTCCCTCTGGCAGTATTAAGCATTGTAATGAAATAAAAGTAATTCCTGACCAGAAACACAGCTGCAATACACATTAAATGTCCAGCAGGTCTTGCAGCTTAAGGAAACAGTGGAAACAGGTTTCTGAATGGTCGCAATTCATATCGTATGTGGCTCAGGTGGTGGCATGGTAATCTTATGCTATACTATATTTCCCCCGGTTAGTCCTAAGAACTGTTGTGGGAGACTCCACAGCATATGGGACATTTCCTGCACAATTTCCCAGCATTTAAATCCACACAGATTGCACAGACACCCTAATCCAAGCATCAGGGAAAGGCAGAGACTGTTGTCCAAGAACACGATATGAAAGGTAAGCAGAACCACCTTGTTTTAGTTACTAAGCCCATCTGTGGTGTCATAGAAAGTCTTCGCAGGTGTTCGATTCACAAGGCTAAAATTTTGAATTGTTCTTAAAACGACAGCTTTCCTTATTCCGATCCTATTTTTGGATAACATCATCTGGTTTTCAATGGTGTTTGGATTAAGGAGTCTGTGTTAGTGTATGTATATTCTGTTAATTCTGGGGAATTTTCCTCATACTGAGAAAGTGGCTTGGATAAGCTATAAAATTTCATCAATGAAGCAAAGGATCACAAAAGCATGAAAACCTCCTACCCCAAGTAGAATAATCGATTGGTGTCGACATGAATAGAGTAAACTGTGGATTACCATTGAACAACATGTAAACTCAATCCCATTAAATAGAGCTATATGGTGTTACGCTGCTATACCCTCTACATTAAAGCTACACCCTTTGATAGGGCCTACACTTCGGATGGGCTCAAAGATTATTCAGAACCCTAAATTTTCATCTTCGAAATCACCCCTGTTTCCCATCTTGGGGAATCCAGATTTTCCACCTGGCCTAGGGCCAGGAGTATTCAAGAAATTGAAAGAGAAAGGCATCTTTCAAGCTTCGCATTTTATCAGCTCTAATAAATGGCCAACAATAGATCTTCTCACGCATTCAGGAGGACAATTTGAAATACCCTTTTGGCAGGCGCGACAGATCAGACATTTTTTGGAAACTTTGGGGCCACGAGAATGTTATAGTCGTCCAAGCACAAAATTTGAGAGGTATTGTGAGGAGAAGGGGCCTCTCTCTCACGTTATCTCCAAGATATATGCCCTGTTGACTGCCCCTCCAGAGCATTTTAGAATGTTAAGTTGGGGAAAGTGGGAGAGAGATTTGTAACAAATCTTTACAATAGACCAACGACAGAAAATAATACATCTAACTCTAAATTCATCTAGATGTACTAAGATACAGGAGTTGAATTATAAATTACTAACACGTTGGTACTACACTCCCTCATTAATGAATAAATTCTCCCAAAAAGCATCGGATAGGTGTTGGAGGGGCTGCCAAGAGAGAGGCACTATAGTACATATTTTCTGGACATGCCCAATAATTAGACAGTTTTGGCAAGAAGTTCAGAGAATCACTCAATTATTTACGGAACATTGGATCCTTGTGGATCCAGCATTTTTTCTTCTGCAATCCTCACAAATTCCAACAGAGATATATAAAAATGTGATTATAAGTCATTTGGTGAATGCTGCTAAAAGCTGCATCACCACATGTTGGAAGGACCCAAGAGCACCCCAGATATCCATGTGGCTTAATAAAGTAAGAAGTTTTGGAATTATGGAAAATCTGATATCCACGATCATGGACAGAAAAGAACAAATATCTCAAATATGGGCACCCTGGGAGATCTTTATGCAAACAGAGGAAGTAAAGAGGCTGATCGGAGAGAAATATAGGGAGTAACTTAGAGAGGAACACTAAAACGAGGATATAATGGGTATACAATGAATGAATCTATCTGGACGGGGGGACACCAAGGGGGAAGGGAGGAGGGTTTTTTATTTTTTTCACTGACTCTTGGAGTCAGGGGACTTTGCATAGTAGCTTATAAAGGGGTATTTAGGAGGGATATGTTGGTATAAAAATAACAGGTCTACAGATTTAAAATTTGTATAATATATTTTGATTTGAACTATTAATGTAATATGAAGAAACTAGGATGCAGTGTGTAACTGCTATTTTTGATTTATCTCAGTTTTCCTGTAAAGAAATAAAGAATTTATAAAAAAGAAAACCTCCTACCCTTTGGGGTACCAAGAAAGTCCCTTTCTTTATCCTACACATGCTTTTGCTCTTTGCATAGATTTTTGGATGTGGTGCCCCATTATTATACATTGTGGCACTTTCAGTAGGATATTTGACAAAGTTCTGCTGCTTCTTTAATTGGCAACATGCGCATACAACCTGCTTGTTCAGCTTCAATCCACTAAAAACCCAGCTACTCCCTGGGGATCTCATGGGATTACCTTGAAATTCTTAAGTCTTAAAATAGTCCTTTCAGTTTTTACCTGTTAGCACTAGGGCATGGGTTCTTATCACTTGGTTTGAAATTAATACCCTTTCTCCCCAATGGACATTTAGTCTCACATGTCATATGATAGTGTATCAACCCCATTGCCATTGTTTTTTCTCTTTTAGACACTTTACATCACAAACTGTTCATTATCTTTATTGTGATCAGTTCTTGTACATCCTTCATACTTGAACAAGAAAAATGTCTTCAATGTTGCAGAACAATTCCAGTTGAATATGACTAACTACTACTAACTATATCATGACCTGGTATTTTTATAATACTCTGAAATATTGTTAATGTGTAGAGTCATTGCTTGGGGGTACCAAGAAAGTCATTTTTTTCCTCATCCTACACATGCTTTTGCATGGATTTTTGGATGTGGTGCTCCATTATTATATATTGTGGCACTTCCATTAGGATATTTGACTAATCTCTGCTACTTCCTTAGGCCCCTTTCACACATGCGGACCGTACATTAGATCAGTTCAGTCACGTTTTTTTATCATCAGTTGTTGTCAGTAAACATCAGTTTTCATCCATTTTCATTTCCGTTTTTCGTCCGTTTACGTCCGTTTTTCATCCGATTACGTCCGTTTTTCATCAGTTTTTTTATCCGTTTATATCCGTTTTTTTATCCGTTTATGTCAGTTTTTTATCCGTTTTTTTTTTTTTTAAAACTGTTTTTCATGAATTATGGGAATTTTTTTGATGAAAAACGGATGTCAGCGGATCGGATGTGAACGGATCGTCCGCTAACGTCCGTTTTTTCGTCCGTTCCGTTTTTTTACGGAAGACAAAATAGGGTCTTCTTCCATTCAGAAAAACGGACTTTAACGGAGACGGATGTTAACGGACATTAGCGGATGATCATCCGCTAACGTCCGCTATCCCATAGACAAGCATTAATGTCCGTTTTCATCCGTAAACGGACGTATGAAAAAACGGACGAACGGTCCGCATGTGTGAAAGGGGCCTTAATCGGCAACATGCAAATACAACCCGCTCGTTCAGCTACCCCCCCCCCACCCCCCAAAGCAGAGGTCCTTATCCCAAACCTTTGTAAATTGCAGTTAAAAGACTGAACTCTCTATTAGGCCAGAGAAAACCCTCACTTCACTTATATGGGCTAGCTTGATTACACTAAAAAACGTAAATCTGTTTGGAGTTATCAGCTACATTCCTCACTGTTCAGTGATGAACTTTAATGAACATTGGGTCCAGCATCTTTTCAAAGGTATCTGGACATAACTATAGCAGCAATTAAATCTTGTTGCTAAGGTTGTATCCCAGATTTTTGTGATTGACAATGTTCTGACACTCTCCTGGCTATCTCTCAGTTGTTACAGCTACGTCCCATTCCTTCACACACTTATACCTATTGGCCTATGTCACTATGATGCATACCTCCCAACTGTCCCTGATTTGGAGGGACTGTTTCTGATTTGGAGCAATGTCCCTCTGTCCTCCTCATTTGTAGTTCCAGTATTTATACTTTAGGGCCCATTCACACATAAATGGACAGCTGTTGCAAAGCAAACAGTTTACTGTCCGGCAGCTGTCCATTCTAAATGCAGCTGGTGGTAGGGGGTGGTGTGGTCTGAGAGTCAGCACCATTCTGAATGAACTTTATTTGAAGTGCAAAACAGTGACACTTCATTTATGTCACTGTACAGTAGGGCAGTGCGCTGCCCTGCTGTACAGCGGCATGGGATTCTATACAGTGCGCTGCAATAAAATGCAGCATGTGTGCACTGCAGCGCACTGCCAGGCTGTGTTGTGTTAATAGAAAAAAGGGGAAGGAGAAAAACCGCGCTATCTAAGCATAAATAAATCCAGCAGCCTGCACAACACTAGTAAGTTAAATGGAAAGACGTGGATGAAAATAAGTGCGGCGCTCAAAATGTTCAATAGTGATTATTAAACATAATTATGAGATAATATATAAAAAACATATATTACCAAAATCAATATAAATAACCAGTGATGGAAATGTGTTCTATAAATAACATCCAATATAATACAAATAGTGCATAAAACTGATAGTTTTATTGAGGTCACGTTCTCTTTAAACAATCACAAACAAAACAATATTGTGTCTCATATCTTAAAAACAATAATTGTTGTGAAAATGAATTAATAAATAATACACCATATAGTGACTATATATTAGTGAATATATTAAAACATTAAGTGACTTGTGCGGCTTGTCTGATGTATTCCATCACCGATTATGGGAAGGCTTACCGACTAACGTGGACTCAGATGGGCTTACGCCGTATGAGTCAAAATTGCTGTGTGGTGTTTGCAATACACCGATGTGGGCAGTTGTTCCAGTTGGTGATATATGGTGACCACCGACAAGTCTATGCACTGAATGGTTGATGACAACTCAAAATAGGAGTAGTAGGCAGGTATAGTATGTGGCTCATCCCCAAAGGTGTTACCGATAAAGAGAAATGAGACCATATAGCGTAATACCGTCAGGCAAAATATAATTTAATAGATAAAAGAATGGGTACTCACATGTACAAAGATTTAGTAGGCATGTATAAAAAAGAAATTGGCAGCAGTGGCATCAGCAATTCGTTTCCCCGACGCGTTTCGCCTTAATTAGGGCTCATCAATACATCAGACAAGCCGCACAAGTCACTTAATGTTTTAATATATTCACCTTTGTCACTATATGGTGTATTATTTATTAATTCATTTTCACAACAATTATTGTTTTTAAGATATGAGACACAATATTGTTTTGTTTGTGATAGTTTTATTGAGGTCACATTCTCTTTAAACAATCAGTTTTATGCACTATTTGTATTATATTGGATGTTATTTATAGAACACATTTCCATCACTGGTTATTTATATTGATTTTGGTAATATATGTTATTTATATATTATCTCATAATTATGTTTAATAATCACTATTGAACATTTTGAGCGCCGCACTTATTTTCATCCATGTGTTGTGTTAATAGGACACATACACATTCTTCCAGTGTAGGAACACAATACTGGTCACCATCCTGGTGTCTGTCAATTGACCCTGAGAAATACTAGCAGATTCGGTTTGATCAGTAAGCTGTATCTGGAGTTCTTTTGCTTACAATATAACATGGTTTTGTAACATTGATTATTGAAAACTGCATTCCCCTCCTTCAACTCAGTCTGGCCATTCTGTCATTGTCTTGGTATAATGAAATCCCCTTTCTTCATCGCTGACATTAATAAAATGAACATCTGTTCCTGCACTGGGCCCTGAATCCTATACGTTAGATTTACAGGAGCCTGGAGAAGGATCAATACAAGAAAATTAAAGGCTTGCTCACTTTAAATTCTATTCCCTGTGTTGTTTTATTTGAGGATTTTAAAGTCTGCCTATTGCATGCTGTCTTAGTTGAGATTTCTTTTTAGAATTTTTGGCTATAGATGGGAACACCTGAAGGTAGAACTATGGACAAACAATAAAAAATTTCCACTAGCATTAAAACAGCAGTTTTTTTTCCTGAATCTACTATGTATATTACCCTTTAATCCTGCCAGTACATCTGCTATTTTATAATTCTTTTACATGGGTAACAATGCTCATTCTGCAGTGGAATTGTTTAAAACCGTTGTCACCCTTACATGGCCATGTAATTTCAAATTAACTTTAAGAGAGCAACAAACAAGTTGAAGCTTAAAAGGCAAAGTTCCCCCCTTTTTTTTTTTTATTCCAATTACCCTATGTACCAATTCATGTACTTTTTTTGCCCCTATGTACCTTACTGTCCTACATCCATGATTCCAAATGTATCTATTGCTTCTGTCTTGCATCCTTACAGACTGTAGGTTATGACACAGGAAGACGTTGACCAGCTGACCTCATTAGCATGCACCCTGCATCATTCACCCTCCCACTCCCAGGTGCACATTTTTTTAATGACATGCAATCAGGGATCACCCTTCTCACTAAAGACACAATCAGATTGCATAGAGTATGGCCATATTTATACTAGTACATAGACGGGAGTGGACAGAAACACTCAGCTGTCAAGCCCCGTTCACTTCTCTGCATAGCGGGAACTCACATTTCCACATGCATTTTTTTTTTGCGAGGTGTTTTGGAGCATTTTCACTCATCACACATAGGGCAGCCCATCCACCTGAATAGGCTGCCCTACGCGCAGCATTCGCCCCAAAAAAGCTTCAGAACTCGAAACACCTCCCCACCTGCAAAAAAAAAAAAACACAAAAAAGAAAATGCTCCAAAACACCTCCCCACCTGCAAAAAAAAAGAAAAAATGCATGTGGGAAGAACAAAAAGAACGGGACTTTACATGAAGTACGTGAGGGGTAAGGTTTTGTATTGAATTATTATAATGAACATATCTATGATATGTAATATATTTGAGGCACATTATTAATTATTGATCATTATATTTCATATTCAGTAAATCTCTCTCTCTCTCTTCTTATATATATATATATACACACACACACATAAATAGGTACCTGCACAGTTTGAAATTACTCTAATCCCTAACATTGAGGAGGGATGAGAAAATGTACTAAAACTTTAATTATACATGGATGAATACACAATTCAAAACAGTCCATAAAAAATTGGCAAACACATGATGGATGATGAAATCCAACGTCTTTTGGCTAACAATATGTACAGTAGAGAATATATAATTAAAAAACAGGTGCGCTAATCAATAAATTAACAGTGAAAAGCATAAAATCCTCACATTCAATTATGTGTGATTGTTAGTAAAAATAATTTTAAATGACTAATTTCTTAAAAAAAAACGAAATGAGAAACAATATCTAAATAATGATAATATTCAGTCCAAAGATTCAATTGAATCAAATAATGTCCAACTGGAAAAATCACAAATGGCACAAATCGTGAATAACCCATCACCACATATATTCGCCTCTTACCGAAACGTGTGGATCTCAGATTATAGAGATCTCAAACGCTGGATAACAATCCCAACAGGCTCCAACAAGCTGGTCAGTGACAGCAGATTCAATTTGTCAGTAGACACTGAAACACTCGTATTAGTAGATGGACTGATATCTAATATGAGGGCTCAAGGATAGGCTCAAAAACATGTGTAGGAAGAAGAGGAAAGCCTCGTAGTGCAGTCAATTTCAACAAGGGGTTTATTAAAAATGGCACACTAAACACTTACATCAAGGCAATCAGAAATCAGCAAAAAGATTGCACACAAAACAGAGTTGCGGTTTGCACCAGCCTGCTCAAACGGATAGACATTTCACAATGGGCTTCACCCGTAATAGGTTTCAGCTGGAAAAAAACGAGACTCACCCAAGATGTCTACTAGCAGCATAGAAATACAAGTGGATGTGTGTGACACCCAAAATCAAATTCATCTGTGCATCCTTTTTGGTGTCACTTTTATTGGACATACATATTACTCTCCTGAATGAGTTTTAAAACAAACTAAGCCACTAAGGTTCTAATTGATGCTTGTTGTTACATTCATATTGAAAATTAAATATATAAAAAAAATATATATTTGATCTATGAAAACTGAAAGAATAATGTTTTCCAAAAATGATAAAAATCAGGACACAAAGATGAAGTGAATCTCTCCTCAGTAATCTCATCCACCATTAATCTTACACATATAAGTATTTGCAGATCATCATAAGCACAGTATGAAAAAAGACATTGGTGGATAAAATTTATACTAAACATAGTTTAGCAATTAATCACAGTGATTATATAATCCATATAGGGTATAAAAATATTTATAAAAATTACATCCCGTTCATGGGTGAACCTGATACCCCAGTCATTGGCATTCAGGTCACTCATGAAGACACAAAGAGAATTCTCACCCCCCATCCATATAAAGAAGGCATCGTCTACATAGTGACGCTAAAAACTTAAATTAGGATGCATGTCTGTAAAAATAACTTAATTTTCCCATAAAGCCATAAAAAGGTTGGCTAGACTAGGGGCAGATTTAGCCCCCATCGACACACTGGTCTGCTGTAAATAATAATTCCCTTGATAAAATAAATAATTATATTCCATAGCGAAGTATAGGAGTTCCAGAATAAAATCTTTATGAGAGGCGGTCAACCGGTCATCTTTATCAAGAAAATATTTTGCTGCTTGGTAGCCCTTCTGTTGGAGTATACCAGTGTACAGAGAAGAAACATCAGCCATTACTAACAACAAGCCTTCATCTATATTTATTTCTGAGGTTTCCCTTATTATCTGCATGGAATCCTTCAAAAACGCCAGGGTCTTACTAAGCAAAGGTTGCAAGAACACATCAATATATTTTCCAATCCTGGAAGTAACTGAGTTAATCCCACTGACAATGGGTCTTCCCGATGGGTGACTTAAACTGTTGTGAACCTTCGGCAAGTAGTATATGATGGGGATTCTAGGTGTAAGTGACACCAAAAATAATTTTTCTTTTTTATTAATTAACCTAGATTCAAACTCTGCTTTTACTATTTGATTCAAATGTCTTGCATACATATTAGTAGGGTCTTTTTTTAAATGCTATAAGTGGCCCTATCCGCTAAGAGGTTATTCATCTCCTCTCCTCAGCTGTGCAGATAATAAGGTCTTTCCTATTGCAAAGGGATTTTTTTCCCTGATGTGTATCTTTTTGTTGGACCTTCTTAAATTTGGCCTCATGTAGCTCTTTCAACACCAGATCTTTAAAGACCAAAAGATTAGGTGAAGGTTTACCTGGGGGTTAGAATCAGACGGCCCCCTATATTGATTGTCCCCCTTGGTAGCTGTATTGGAAAGAAAATGTCTTTTAATGCTTAATTTTCTAATACATTTCTGAACATCTATAAACATGTCAAACTTATTGAAGGACTTGTTGGGAGCAAACTTGAGACCTTTCCCCAAAGTATTCATTTCTAGATCAGTTGGATCCCACTGAGATTGAAGATACCCTCATTGTTCATTGCTTCCTTTTTTTTGGGAATGTTTCCATTTCCCTCCGCTGCATCCTCTCTTTGTTTTCCTTTTCGTGATTCCTGACTTTTGCCTAAAAAAAATATTGGATCTGGTTCTGAGTGGGGCCATTCCAGAACCCCCCCTGTGGGGTAATGTTCTGTACAAGATGGATTATGCCAAGCATAATTCAAATCGTAATCCTCCTCTTCATCATCTTGTTCATATAGAGGTTCATACCAGTTTTCCAACTGAACTCCCCCTTAGGGATACCATGTCCTCCCGCATAATAATTTTGCGACTGCGGCCTCCTATATGTTTTGGGGTTATTCCCCCAATTTCCTCCTTGTCGCCATGTTGGCTGTTTGGTACCTTTTTTCTGAATGTTCCGTGATTTATTGTGATCATTGTGGGAGGAATATTCCCTATTCGGTCTTATCGGGCTTATTTCCCCCATGATAACGTAAAGAGTAGCCCTCCTTTTCCCTCGGTCTCCTTTTCCCTCGGTCTGATCTCGGTGTCCTAGGGGTGACATTATACCTAATCTAGATCATTGAGTACATGTTATACTTACCTCCACTGTGCAGCTCGTTTTGCACAGAGTGGCTCTGAACCTGGTCTTCTGGGGTCCCTCAGCGGCTGTCTCGGCTCCCCTTTGCAAGTACTTCTCACCTTCATGTGAGCTTCATGTGAGCTCCCTCGCATGGTGTGGAGTACTTGCAGGCACGCTCCCGTGATACATCCGGCGGCTATAGCAGCTCACTGTATAACTCGGCCCCACCCTCTGGTGCGCCGTGTCATTGGATGTGATTGACAGCAGCGCGAGCCAATGGCTGCGCTGCTTTCAATCCATCCAGTGTAACCAATCAACGGCAAGGCTGATTGGCGAAGAGGATGTCGGGGGCGAGCGCGGGACTTTCAAAAGGGTCAGGTAAGTAAAATGGGGGGGGGGGCGGCGTTGTCAGATGTTTTTTCACCTTAATGCATAGAATGCATTAAGGTGAAAAAGCTTTTACCTTTACAACCCCTTTAATTCTCGCATATAAACTTGATACATTTCCTCATTATGGGGGATTCATTTTTCTTGAATAACAGTAATTTCTGCCTGTAATCTAGCTGCCTTTGCTCTTCTTCTTGGTTACCAAAAACGTAAGAAAGCCCAGGCCTGCATCATTAAAATATTGAAAACACTCTTTCAACTCTTTTTCATTTCTATCAGGATAGACGTTCCACCATAAACTTCTTGAAATCATCTTATCCTTAATGCACCTTTCCAAAAATACCACATCCCATGATGTGTGTAATTCAGCGACAAGTACATTTTTAAGTCTCATAAAGATACCGCTTATACCATTATAGATTCAGATTCTGGTTTGTCAAATATTTCTTCTGGAATAATCCTTCTATTTTTATGATATTCAAAAATATCAATACTGATTATTATAATAGGATCGCAGCAGGCAACAGGTATTCCTATTAAAGATGTCAAAAAAGTTGGAAGGTCCCGCGCTTATCCTCACCCCTGGTTGAAGCAAATTAATAAAACATGCGACTTTTAAATGATACGTCACATGTTTTAATAATTTGCCTCAACCAGGGGTGAGGATAAGCGCAGCACCTTCCAACTTTTGCTGATATAACACATGATTGAAACACAACATCTACTGGTTCAATGCGATTCGCAGCTTGGCGTCACTCATCAGGAGAAAGCGTGTAATGTGTCTCTGCAATGACATAAATACATTTCTAATTGATCCAGTATATTCACAAACAATCCGCCCTTCTCGCGGGGTGGGGGTGGGTGTGCACGCACTGTGTGTCAACATCACACCTCTCATGCCAGGCATTACTTCTTGTAGCGCCGTTATGCCAGTGACTATCCAGCTACGAGCAGCATGGGAAGTGTTTTGGCGCCAAACTACTTTGGCACCAGACGGCTCTTCTGCATTGGTGTAGGCGCCGCCCCTTCCGTGTTGCTTGCATGCATGGCGTTAATGATGTTTTCTGTGGTGGCGCTCATATATGGGCACCATCCTTGGACGGTTCAAGCATTTGGCCTTTTCTCATTCCACAGGACATCATACACCACATGCCTCCCAGCTTGGTTGGCAGGTAACATCCCTAGTCCTTTCACTCTGTCTGTGTTTCATTTCCCAACATTCCCTTCACCTTCTTGGTTTTGCTGGGTGTCCCTTCTCCTTTAGTTTCTGGGACTTCCTTCATTTGTTTTTCTATCGGTCATTTTTTGGTTTCAGCCTCACTTATCACATTTTATCTCCCTTTGAAACCACCCCTATCAAGACAGGGGATGTTATGCATCCTTGGTTTAACACACATCACTTTTTTTATAGTTACAGTTTGTCATTGGTATCATGTCTGCACATCATTCACCGCCTGATGCTTGTCCGTCCCGGGTGGGGCCTGTGTGGACTGTCTGTCATGGAGCATGTCACCTCAGCTCCCAGGGGAGACGTTCCCCGTACATGGGGGGACTCATGACCCACAGTACCATACCATCAGTACATGGATACCCTGTAAGTACCAGATGGGGTTCTACCCCTCCCTTTTTGATCGTGTTTCAATCATGTGTTATATCAGTATATTTTCTACTGTACCAATTGTTCTTAGCCAAAAGATGTTGAGTTCCATCACCCATCATGTGTTTGCCAATTTTTATAGACTGTTTTGAATTGTGTATTCATCCATATATAATAAAGTTTTTATCTAGTACATTTTCTCATCCCTCTTCAATGTTAGGGATTAGAGTAATTTCAAACTATGCAGGGACCTATGTATATATACAAGTTTTACTGAATATGAAATATAATTATCAATAATTAATAATGTGCCACAAATATATTATGTCTGTATATCATAGATATGTTCATTATAATAATTCAATACAAAACCTTACCCCTTGCGTACTTCATGTAAAGTCCCGTTCTTTTTGCTCTTTGTACATTCATATAGGGATGGAGGCTAATGACCACGTCATTGCATCATATAAAGTCCCAAAAAAAAACTCTCCCCGTTAACATGTCTATACTTACCTGCTCGGTGCAATGGTTTTGCACAGAGCGGCCCCAATCCTCCCCTTCTGGGGTCCCCTGCCGGAGCTCCAGCCCCCTCCTCTTCATTGGGTGCCCCCATGGAAAGACGCTGGGTGCGTTACTGAGGCACAGTTAGTGAGACACTGCCCCCCACTCCCGTGTTACAGCTTTTGATTGACAGCAGCGGGAGCTAATGGCTTCCACTGCTATCAATCTGTCCAATGAGGAGAGAGCGATAAAAAACCTTAAAGTGTTACTAAACCTAAAAACGTTTACCTAAATGCATTGTTTGCATTAAGGTAAAAAAAAAGGTTTTCAGTGTCCCTGTGCCCCCCCTTCCCTGTGTGAAGAGGAAGAGAGGGGAGAAGAGATCAGTGCTGTGCCCTTCCTTCTCTGAGCTGGCCGCTAATTGCTTGCTCCTATCTCTCTATAGTTACTCAGCTGTTGAGGATATCCTGCTTGTCAGTCCTGCCTACTTAAGCCGTCCAGTCCAGAAGATCTCTGCCTTTGCCTTAGTCAACATCACAGAAACTATCTCCTGCGATCCTGTTCAAGACTTGCTTTGCTGACATCCCTTCTGGCTCCAGATCCTGCTTGCTGTTCCACTACATTGATCCCTGACTTCTGGCTTGGCTGACTATCCGTTTCGGTTACTGAACTTTGGCTATGTTTTGACGTTTGTTCTTTTTACTTTTATAATTTAACTGTACTTCTGTCTCGGTCTGATTTCATGGTTTCTGACACCTCCTCTTTGCACAGCATTCGAGAAGGAGCCATTGGCTCTTGCTGCTGTCAATCAGACGCAGTGAGGAGAAAGTAGGGGGCGAGCCTAAGTCCCGCTTTGTAAGTCTATGGAGCGTGGCTCCATCAACACATAGAAACTGAGCTCTCCCTATAGCCAGCAGCTGGCTATGGTAGTCCCTCAAAAGAAGAGGAGGAGCCAAGATCGCCGCAGGGGATCCCAGAATAGGAGGATTGGGGCCACTCTGTGCAATACCACTGCACAGAGCAAGTAAGTATAACATGTTTGTTATTATAATGAAACACATTTTATTGGCTTTACAACCACTTTAACCCTAGCTAACACTTTTTAAGCAGTTTTGTTTAACCTTTTTGTTTGAGTATATATTTATGTTTGTCCCAAGTTCAACCATGCTTACGGTAGAACTAAAGGCAATTATTTTTTTCATTTTGGATAGGGTAATGCCACGTACACACGGTCGGAATTCTCTCGTCGGAAAAAGCTCTGATGGTTTTCCCATTGGAATTTCCGACGGAATTTCGCTCAAACTGTCTTGCCTACACACGGTCACACCAAATTCCGACGGTCAATAACACTGCGGCATACAACACTTTTGACTGCACTATAAAAGGGAAGTTTAATGCTTCTGAGTATGCGTCGAATTGTTTCCGAGCATGCGTCGGAATTTTGCGTGTCGGAATTGCATACACACAATCGGAAAATCAGATTCTCAATCCAAAGTCCGTCGGAAATTCCGACAAGAAAAGACCGATGGGCATACACACGGTCGGAAAATCCAATGAAAAGCTCCCATCGGACTGTTTCCATCGGAAATTCCGACCGTGTGTGTACGTGGCATAAGGGAGGGTTATAACCCCTGAAAGGTTTATTTTTGCTATCTGTGTCCTATTGGAGAAATTTTCCTTCACTTTTGTATAGCCAAAAGCAAGAAGTGAGAGGAAATCCCTCTAAAATGAGGGAATCCCTGGTTGTCACAAGGGTCCCAAGAACTAGTGTCTGTAGTATATTATATCTAATATATATATGTGTATGCATGTATATGTATATATATAATATATATATATATGTTGTATATATACATATTTATATATGTGTTGTATGTAGTATATTGTATCTAGTATGTATATATGTATACATATATATGTATATATATATGTATTATATATATACATGTTTATATATATATGTAGTGTTTTTTATGTAGTTCGTATAGGCATTCTATTTAGGCATTCTAAGACAAATTCATTATGCAAGAATATAGATTGGGGATTCAAGTCTATTCTACACCTCAAAAGGGTGTCCAGGTGTCATCTCTTAATCTAATCAGTAGTCGCACACATCAAAGACAATGTTATCTGTTACCCTTTGATGTGTAAATCTTATGCAAGTTGTGTGTGTGAGGGATAGCCTTTTAAACCTAGTATTTACTGATGGTAATTAGAATTGAGGGGGGTATTCATGGTAAACATTTGGTTGACCCCCCCCCCCCCCCAGTGTCAGATCAGTATATGAGAAGACAGGCAGGTTGTCAGCTAGTCTAGAGAAAGACGGGTCTAGGAGAAGATATTCTTTGTCATGTACTCGGTTGGATTTTGTCGTCTGTAAGAATGTTCTGTTTTGGAAGTCAATAAAATCTCTCTCTGGGAGAATCGGGTTTTGCTGCGGAGACAATACTTTTAATAACTATATTCCATCTACGAGGAAGGAACGATTATATATTAGATCACTACAGTGTCTTCATTGGAAAATATCTCCTGATCCCTGTTCTGTAGACAACCCAAAATTTGGGATTTTCTTTTACTTTTTGGTAAAAAGTTGCACCCAACATTAATGTTAATACCCTAAATAGAGGAAGTGGGAATTTAAAGCCACAGGATGTTTTTTTTTTTAAATTAAGAAATTTGATCTTTATTTAAACCAGATGACTAACTTATTCTTAGGCATATAACAATAGGCAACTTTGCTGATCGGGCATCAGACTGGCTTTTTTGTTGACTTCTTGTGAATTTACCAAGATGAAATAGCACAGGGAAGCAATGGGAAGTGTCAGGAGCTATTTTACGAGTCTATATACAATACACCACTACCAGGAGGTAACAACCCATGACACATTTACTATCTATTTTTCATCCCTGCCCTTACATTTTAGAAAAGCTCAGGCGAGACAAAGGCATCAGGAAAAGACAATGTCTTACTGCAGTTGCTTGGTCTATGTAGAGAAGAGAATATATGTCTCACATTTGTGCTATACAAGGAGATGCTTTATCTGTAATAATACTTTATTTCTTTTATTCTTAGGAAGTCAACGGAATTTTCAAAGTTCCCCTGTATCTATAAATAAATGACTTTGCAACCTTTGAGATAGCCCAGTTCAGTTGGTAAGCATCACTCCAGTTACCAAGGCTTTAGTAAGAAAGCGATAAACACCTATTTTTATCCTCTAAAATACAGGTCAGCGTGTTTAACGTATTCCCAGAGCCTGCTTCTTTGAAAACAGAGATATTTGCAGAACAGATTTATTCTTTGAGCTGTTGCACACTGTTTAATGACGGAGTATGTTTTCATTAGTAGCAGTAAAAGGCTTACCCTACCGGTGATTAATATTTATGTACTGTCGGTAAGCCAAACCTTTTTGTGTTTTGGATAGAGTAGGGAATGGTTAGGACCCTTATCTGTTTTTTTTCCTGTCTTTGTTACATCAGGGAGATTTCACTTCACTTCCTGTGCTAGAGACAAAGCAGGAAGAGGAGATCTCTTAAACTGGCCATAGATGGATCGAAATTATGCCAGTTTCAGCAGGGACTGGCCAAATTTCAATCTATCTACAGTATGGCTCTCAGCAGAAGTCAGTCTAATGATTGACTTTTGCTGAACGGGAATGTTGGAAAATTTTCATTTGATCAGCGGCTGCAGCCAATTGACTGCAGTGATGATCAGTGTATTCTGACTTAGTGGGTTATTTTCTCCAATACTGAAAAAAAAAAAACTGGCTTTAAAGAGGGAGTACACCTGCACAAAAAATATTAAAAGTCAGCAGCTACTGACTTTAAATAGACACTTACCTTTTCCAGGTTCCAGCGATGTCGGCAGAAGATGACAAGCGATCGCTCGTCACTCGGATGCCCGCCATCCTCTGTCAGAGAATCAGGAAGTAAAGCGTTGCGGCCTTACTGCCCGGTTCCCTACTGCGTGTGTTTATTGGTCCCCGTTGTGTCCTGGGAACTGTGTGTTTCCCAAGACACAATGGGGGGGGGGGCAGGCATCTGCGGATAGGGGCGGGCATCTGCGGATAGGGGCGGGGCAGCTGCAGGTAGCTAGTCCCGGAAGTGGGTGCAGATACCTGTATTATACAGGTATCTGCACCGGAGGGGGGGGGAGGAATCCGATAAGCGGAAGTTCCACTTTAGGGTGGAGCTCCACTTTAAATGGACTTTGAACTACATCAATAATGACTGGTAGGTTAAATAATATGTAAACCCAACATTTCATATTCCTGGTATGTGCCTGCTGTACCATGTACGAAAAAGTATCCTGTTCTCTTTGTATTGTTTCCGTTGTGTGAAATCCCTGGTGTTCCTGTCAGCCTCTCTGCTTTCCTATTAAAAATTGACCACACCATGCATGAGAACACAGAGCAATCAGTTCTCTAGCTGTGCTGAGAACTCAGCCCGTTCTCCTCCAATGATCTGACTTGTCCTGAAATGAGCCCCCCATGCACAGCCATTTACTGGGAAGACCCGTGTCCTGCTATTTTTCCTCCCCTAGTTCTCTGAGCTCCTTATAAAAAAAAGGGGTAAAAGATATTTATAATGCTATATACACTATATTACCAGAAGTACTGGGATGCCTGCCTTTACACGCACATGAACTTTAATGGCATCCCAGTTTTAGTTTGTAGGGTTCAATATTGAGTTGGCCCACCCTTTGCAGTTATAACAGCTTCAACTCTTCTGGGAAGGCTGTCCACAAGGTTTAGGAGTGTGTCTATGGGAATCGTTGACCATTCTTTCAGAAGCGCATTTGTGAGGTCAGGCACTGATGTGGACGACGAGGCCTGGCTCGCAGTCACCACTCTAATTCATCCCAAAGGTGTTCTATCGGTTGAGGTCAGGACTCTGTACAGGCCTGTCGAGGTCCTCCACCCCAAACTTGCTCATCCATGTCTTTATGCACCTTGCTTTGTGCACTGGTGGAACAGGAAGGGGCCATCCCCAAACAGTTCCCACAAAGTCGGGAGCATGAAATTGTCCTAAATGTTTTGGTATGCTGACGTCTAAAGGAATTCCCTTCACTGGAACTGAAGGGGCAAAGCCCAACCCGTGAAAAACAAGCCCAGACCATAATCCCCCCCCCCCCCCCCCACCAAATGATTTGGACCAGTGCACAAAGCAAGGTCCATAAAGAGATAGATAAGCGAGTTTGGGGTAGAGGAATTTTACTGGCCTGCACAGAGTCCTGACCTTAACCCGATAGAACACCTTTGAGATGAATCAGAGCAGAGACTGCGAGCCAGGCCTTTCATCCACATCAGTGCCTGACCTCACAAATGCGCTTCTGTAAAAATGGTCAACAATTCCCATAGACACATTCCTACACCTTGTGGACGGCCTTCTCAGAAGAGTTGAAGCTGGTATAGCTCCAATGGGAGAGAGAGAGAAAGGGAGAGAAAGAGAGGGAGGGAGAGAAAGAGAGGGAGAGAGGGAAAGAGAGAGAGGGAGAGAGAAAGGGAGGGATAGGAACCTTTAATTTCTATTTTAAACTTTATTGGTTATTTTACAAGGTGAGGGGTTACATATATTTAAAATATGTGCTCTCTTTTCATACCACTTTGAGACTCCGGTGGTGCGATATCCCCAGCATCATCTGCAGTTACGTCTAATTCTCCTAGCCTTAGAATCAGAGCCAAAGGATGGTATCACATTTTCTTGATGGATTCTCTATGATACATTTTTGGGGAAAAAATTGTTATTATATTAAAAAAAATATATAATAATTTTCTTGGGAAAAAAAAAAACAAACTATTAATGCCAAATCTCACCACTGGTGGCCCTTTTTAAGGGGCACGAGCCAGACATTCTTGCAGCTGTGCCACAAGTTAACACTCTCCCCTAAAGTGGCTGATAGGCCGCAGGGAGAGAGGAGGGTGGCGCACAGAAAGTCGCAGGGAGCGTGCAGGGGGCACACTGGACTTGTAAGAGGAGAGAAAAGGGAACTTTTGGAGCACCATGGAGGTCCAGATATTGCAGTTTGCATTCCGCTTTTCCCTCTGCAGAGAGCAGAGTGGTCAGTTCCAGTTGGGCTCCCTACAAAATGGCAACAGCCATGTGGCTCATATTGATCCACGTCCACTGGCCAGACACCAACCTGCAGAAGCTGCCATCAGGAGACAGGCTGTCCAGGAGGACAACGTTGGATGTCAGCGTAGGGAGTGGTCATTGGCCACCCTCTGTCTAGTTCAACTTTACCTTCCTGGGACATTATTACATCTGGCCGAATGTACTAAAAGCAGTCATTTATTAAACCGCAGCTTAGCGATTCTTAGATGTGGTGGCTGCAATAGTTTTCTTTTTTAGGCCTTCCTTCCTTTATTTTCACCTGGTGATTCGGCCAGTAAGTTGGTTATTTTTCAACAGAACAAGCTGAGAAAAAACATTTACCACTGACAGGGGTGATTACAGTGGTCAGCTTTTATTCATTCATATAAAACCTTTATTACAAAAAGAAAAAAATATATATATTTTGCGTAACAGCTTTTAAAGTGTGAACTGGAAATTGTCTTCAATTTGTTAGTTTATTTAAATCTGCTAATACATCTGACACTCCCCTCAGATTGTCAATGCTGCTGTCCAAAGGTGTCTCTTTTGCTCTTTCCCCCCCGAGTGTAGGCCTCATATTACAAGAGGTGTGTTACGGGACAAAACAGAACAAAAAGTCTAAAAACAGGAGACTAATTCAGCCACCATCATCTAATGATTTATAAACTGCAACATATTACATTTTTGGTTTTGAGTTTAACTACCATCCCGCAGGATGCTCCGTTGTTCTGGAATGACGTCACCCCAGTCTCAACACACACTTACGCACTCGTGGGGGCATGCAGCATGGCGATCACGGGCGCGATGTGACACAGCGTGACCCCGATCTCAGTGAAGAGCCTTTGACTCGGCTCTTTAGTCATCTGATCAGCTGTGTCCAATCACACACAGCACAACCCGATCTCGGTGAAGAGCCAATGATTCGGCTCTTTAAACATGTGATCAGCTGTGTCCAATCACAGCTGAAAACATGTAAACAAGAAAATGCCAGTTGTCGGCTCTCCTCGCCTCACACTGACAGAGTGTGAGGAGAGCAGATCAGTGACATTTCCTCACAGGGGAGACCTGTACAGATAATCAGGGCACTGATCATTAGTGCCCTGATTATGAGTGTAGCCCCAACAGTGCCCAGCAGCGATACCAATCTGTGCCCATCAGTGACACCAATTTGTGCCCATCGGTGATGCAAATTAGTGCTGCATTCCTGGCCCATCAGCAGTACCTGCCCACTAGTGCCGCCTATCATTGCTGCCTATCAGTGCTCATCAGTGCTGCATATTAGTGCCTTCTCATCAGTGCCCATCAGTGCAGCCTCATCAGCACTTTTTTTAGAAAAGAAAGCTCTATTTGTGAGAAAACCATTATAAAAATGTAATTTGGATACAGTGTTGCATGACCGCGCATTTGTCAATCAAAATTTGACAGCACTGAAAGCTGAAAATTGCTTTAACCGATTGCCGACCAGCCGCTGCCATTATACTGCGGCAGGTCAGCACGATCCCGCAAGCCACTGTAGATATACGTTGGCTCCTTTAAGCGGGATAGCAGGCACGCGCACATGCCCACTGCACTGCGGGGGTGCTGATGCTCGTTGCCGATGGTTGCGATGACCGCCGGCCACGAGCGATCATGAGCACGAGAGGCAGAACAGGGACATGTGTGTGTAAACACACAAATCCCTGTTCTGTTCTGAGGAGAGACAGATCGTGAGTTCCTAATAGCTAGAAACCACAATCTGTCATCCCCCTCTAGTCAGTCCCCTCCCCCCACAGTTAGAACACACAGTCAGGGAATACAGTTAACTTCTTGACCGCCCCCTACTGTTAACCCCTCCCCTGCCAGTGACATTTATACAGTAATCAGTGCATTTTTATAGCACTGATCGCTGTATAGTTTTCAATCGTCCAACAAATGTGTCAAAAGTGTCCAATGTGTCACAGTCATGATAAAAATTGCAGATCGCCGCCATTACTAGTAAAAAAATTATAATAATGTAGCAACACCCACGAAGGAGCTGCTTTTTATTGGTTCAGTCCGTTACTCTGCCTCTCAACCCCAAAGAACTGTCCCAGCCCCTCTGGCACACCTAGCACACCTAGCAAGATGGTTAATGGAATAACCTAACAATAATACACAACACAATTCTGTTCTTTAAGTTTACTTAAAACGGAATGAATTTTGCAGATCCTCTCTTACCTCTGACACCTTGGGTTCCATTCTGCAATGTGACGTCAGCAATAAGAAACTTGCACGATATCACTGAACCACTCAGAAAGGTTTACTGAGATGAGTAATGGAACACAATAAAGAGCATGAATGAACACAAGTTATGATTGACAACAGTTATCACTTAATGCACATATACAGAACCTATAACCTTACAATCGCCTTAAGGAGTATATGTGAACATGTGCACAGGAGGGATAAGTACTCAATATCTTCAAAACATATAATAACTACCTTCCCACTGAGGCCTCAACACACAGAACAAAATGCAGTATATAATCTTTACATTCAGGAACACAGTGTAAAATCTAACACATACACAAATGGCTCCCCCTAGGCTATAATTCAGAGATCAACTTGCGAGTAGAGCAGCAATGCTTAGTAAAAGAAGAAAATGGGGAAAGTTCTTTAAACTCCAAATGTCTTCAGCTAGCCCAATGGTTAAACTGCAGTATAATGCTGTAATTTGTAATCCACAGATACAAAGGGAAAGAAATTACTGTAGAATAAAAGGTGTGCTGATGATTGCTTAACTGAAGAAATATCACCACTACAGCGCAGGGGAGAAGACAAGGCCCCAAAGTCCAGCTGTATGATGCCTAAAAAAAGTAGATTCATTTCCTTGGAACTACAAGTCTCACCAGCAGACTTGTAGAAAGAACTCACCCAGCAATACTGTAATCTCTACTAGAATGGGCAGGTGCCCTCTCACCACAATAGACTCCAATGGCTGTGAGGCTCCGTCATGAATATGTTCCTGGTGTCTCCGTCTGGTGAAGATGGCGCCACCACGCCATGCTGCAGCTCCCAATGGACTGGAGTGCAGGGGTGTAGAATGCGATACAATATTAATAACTAATATTATATCATCTATGTATAATTGTCTTTGTCTAGTCCCTGTAAATTAGTTAGTCAGTTAACACTATGAGCGCATGCTACTGTTAATATCACAATAATACAACGTTAGTTATGAAACCAAACACACGGCTTAAGAATAATCAAATCTCATTTATTTCCCAAGGAAATAAGAAAGCTAACTAGTATTAAAAGGGGGTTACAAAATTACATAGCATACAGTAACAATACAATACAAAGATATACTTAGCACGTCCTCATGGCTTGATGCTCAAAATGGGAAAAGAGAGGTGTCCACATGGTTAGGCCCAAGATGGCCGAATCATCAGGTTGTCAGAGACACAGCCTCATGACATGCTTTCCTCAACAAGCCTCAAGACACAGAAAGAGTATTTCCTGTGTGTGCGAACCTTTGATTCAAACATACACGCCCACTCATAGCCACCCCATTTGCCCTCCATCCAATAGGCATCGCCGAGAGATAATCCTTTGCACAGACGTGTATTCTTCAGGAAGCATGCTGTATTGTCCACTAGGGACAGCGTTTGTCCATGGATTGCAATCCATCCGACTGGGGCCAAACCTTGGGTTCGAGCCCTCCCCCGATTGGCTACATTCCAATCGGGGGAGGGCATCCTATTCTCCAGAAACATGTTGGGATTACATGAGTTCATATTGAATCCAACAAGGGGTTTCCAGTTGCTCTGAAGTGCAGGCCGGTCCGCTTGCTAGAATAGCAGGGCTGTCCTCAAAGATCCCTCAGAGGCGAGTTATTTGGCTCTCCGCTGTATAGGCCGCAGTCTCTCACTACTTTGTCACACACAGACCTCCTGCTGGCAGGTGTTGAATGGCGTCCAGAGAGGCTGAAAGCAGGCTGCGCTTCTCTCCTTTTATCACTCCTCCCAGCAGGCAGTTCTGTGTGCTTTGCATTGTCTGTCCTGTAGTTCAGGGCTGTTCCAGCTAACAGAGTCACTTCCACCTGCAAACTACATCTCCCACAATGCTTTGCTGCTGTTTCCTGGTGATTTTCTGTCAGTCTCTTCCAATAGGGAGGCTACAGAGCAATGGGTCTCTGTGTATGTGAGAAAATAGTAAGGGAGGTATAAAATGCCAATGCAGTTGATATGTCAGCTTTCGCCTCATGGATTCAATCAGCCTGGAGAGGTACCTGCTACAATAATAATAAAAAAATTACATAAATCTATCCCCTATTTTGTAGACGTTATAACTTTTGCACAAACCAATCAATATCCGCTTATTGTGATTTTTTATTACCAAAAATGTGTAGAAGAATATATCGGCGTAAACTGAGAATAAAATTAGCTTTTTTTTAAAAAAAAATGGGGATATTTATTATAGCAAAAAGTACAAAATTTGTGTTTTTTTTCAAAACCGTCGCTCTTTTTTTGTTTATAGCACAAAAAATAAAAACCGCAGAGACGATCAAACACCACCAAAAGAAAGCTCTATTTGTGGGGGAAAAAAAATTGTTTAGGTACAGTGTTGCACTACCGCGCAATTGTCAGTTAAAGCGACGCAGTGCCGAACCACAAAAAAATGCTCTGGTCATTGAGCAGCCAAATCTTCTGGGGCTGGAGTGGTTAATGTGTAGCTCCACTTTTGCATCCCAATTTATATTTGTTACATGTTCCCCCTCATATAGCATAACTTGTATAAAATATTTAAATTGCAGAATGCATTTTTTAGATGCACTATTCTGGACCATCCAGCAAGGAAAAATCCTAGGTAGTTCTGTTAGTTTATAAGGGGGCTGCGTAGTTTTGTTTGCTATACTTAACCCTGTCTGCAGTGTTCAAGCAGATCTTCATTATCAATTGTAACTAGATTTGAACACAGTCTGCCCTAAATAAAGGGTTAAAGGTGTTGAGGCTGGGCTTCCTGCATTGTATGTCACTAGGGACAGACTTGGGACAGACTCACTTTGACATTGTTCAAAAATCTTGCAGTAAGCCTTGACACCTTCTCTAGAAAATATCTAAAAGTGTAATAAATGTTTTTTTTATTTTTTATTTTTTTAGGTATGCTGAGTGAATGGGAACACATAACACATATATAGTAGGGCTTTCTCAAATTTGACTGCAAAAGTGGATATATACTTTAAAGGAGATCCAACAACTCATCTGTATTAATTGCTGTGCAGACCTTTGGGAAGGTACTGTATACTAACCCTTGTGGATTACAAAAACCTTCGTATGAAGGTTGCTATTGTTGTTACTCTTTACAGTCTTTACTGTGGAGGGAAGGTCCCTCGCTGTATTACTGTATACTGTATTACTGAATCATTTTGCCGTTATTGAACTGTTGCATTTACTATAATGAAACCTGCAAACTCTTTTCCACAGGGCTTTTTTTAAAGCCCATATATTCCCCATTAGTATGTTGGTGTATTATCGGGTACAATTACAGGGTGGGTCATCAATGAAAACAGTAGAAAACCCCATCAGTTCCTGTTGAAGTACTGCTACAATACTTTACAGTTGGCTATTGTTAACCTGCAGAGCACTGCCTGTCTACCTGCAATAGGATAGACCTGAACTCAACTCCCTAACACAGTTTGCCAGACTTCTATAAAGTCAGCATTTTGCATATGATTTGGAGGTGCAGTGGGGAGGTATGTGGCACTGTGCAGAATAGGGTGCGTCTAAATTCCTGCTGAAAAGTTTCAGTATTTGCAATCACTAGTACAAATATACATTAATGATATAATGCAGCTGAAAGGCAAAGGGCACCAATGGCAAAAAAGGGATGGATGTGTCCGAATTCCCCAGTTCGGATTGTTCCATAGACACACAATTACTAAGTCTCAAAAGGATTAATTACAGTCACTGGTCATGTATAACTATTGTACAAAATGCATAAATTCATCACTGACACTGCCAGTAGCCAATGAGAAAGGTTTTGCTAAAAACCCTTTGAAAGAAGATATAGCCATTAGCACACTATGCAGGCTATCAACCCGATTGAACAACATTAGATATACAAAATAAAAATAAAAACAAAAATAAATACAAAAATGATTAATTAAACATATAGACACACCATTTAGAGTGCACAATTGTCTATTCACTTTTTTTCTTCACATTTTATATATTTTGTCATTTATCTTTTTTTATTTTTTTATCTTTTAATTTTATTTCATTTTTGAACATGCCTATCCACACAATATACAAGTGAAGCCTTGGATACTAAAATTCACATCAGGAATCACGTTTAAAATAATTTAAAATAACTTAGGATACACAATGTAACCGTTAAGTATTAGTATCACCAGTATAGTATTTAAATATAACTTCAACTCACCAGGTGATTTTCGGCAAGTGTTGTTCAACAAACCTTATCATAGCGATTTGGTTAGCGATTTCATCACAGCGATTTGGCTAGCGGATATATATAATACCAATAAATGGTTATATACATACCTCACTATCTATTCACCCCCTCACCCATTCGCTATCACAAATATATAGACTTTATTTTTGGAGAGTTTATATACATTTCACATTTTTTGAACATTATGTATATATTTCTTTTATTTAAATGTATCTTAATAGTTCCTTCACACACGTAAAAAAGATTTTTTTCACTATCACATTCATTGAAATTGCAATTGGGTTGGGCTATTCTATTGAATGGGCCCTTTAAGTGTGTACACATAACACTGCGTGCACACTTGATAGTTTTTTGCATTTTTATGCGATTTCCTTATCAGGTCTTATAACTTTTCACCTAAGTTTGTCTTTAAACAACATCAGGCTTCTTTTAAAGTGGTCACTCTCACTCTGCAGAATTAGCCTAGCAGCACATGTTGATATCCAATTAAGCCTAGTTTTCAGCTGCTGGTAACAGCCTTTTTCCATCAAACAATCATGTGATGCACATCCTGTAAGCATATATATTTGATATTCATTTGTGAGTTCATCAGCTATGAGTAAGCACTAGTTGTGGTGCGAAACGCGTCAGCTCTGTACCCCCCTTTTTTGCCGTGTATGGATTGCAGTGTTTTTTTGCTTTTAAATAAACTTTTTGGATTTTATTTTCTCGGTGTGCGGCTGTCCGGAGTTCCTCCCTTTTTTGATTTCCAATCATTGTGCTATTAGCCAGCACCTGGGGCTCCCACACAGGAGCAGGAGCATTCGCTTGGGAAGGAGAGTCTTGGAGCGGTGGTTGTTTGTTTCTCAGCTTGGCTGCATAGTTACAGTTCGGGTCTTGAGCTTAAGTCACACAAAAAACACCTGCATATACTGTAGTTTGCATGTTCTCCCCACGTTTGCTTGGGTCTTCATCCTGAAACCCATAAAATACTAATCAGTTTATGTGATACTAAACTCCGGTTTAAAAAGACAAATATATTCAAATGTGTGTTATTAGCTCCAAAGAATAGCTTCTATTGCTCTCGTTCACCTCCAATTTTTTTTTTTCTTTTGCTGGCATGATCTGTCCCTGGTAGAGGGTGGCTACATTCGTTCTCCATGGTCCCACGGGATGTAAGACTGTAGCTGTCCTCTCTTGCTCACTCCCAAGATGGGACTATGGGATGTGTAACATGCATAGAGGGCACATTACTACAATTAAATGTACTGCTCCTTCCAAACAGAAATTAAGGGGAAAAGGAGTGGTTGGGTGCTCATGAAGGACATCCCAAGGAGGCAGAAAGATACAGTAAAACAATTTCATGAAAGATAGCGTACAGGGCCATTAACCACTTGCCGCCCGCCCTATTGTCAAAAGACGTCGGCAAAGTGGTTTTAAAATCCTGACCGGACGTCATATGATGTCCTCAGGATTTTGAGCCGCTGCGCGCCCCAAGGGGCGTGCATCGCGACGATCGTTGTTGCGGGGTGTCGGTCTGACACCCGTAACTACGATCGTGGTAAAGAGTCTCAGACAGAGACTCTTTACCACGCAATCAGCTGTGTCCAATCACGGCTGATCACAGTGTAAATAGGAAGAGCCGGTGATCGGCTTTTCCTCACTCACGTCTGTCAGACGAGAGTAGAGGAGAGCCAATCGGCTGCTCCTCTGACAGGGGGGGTCTGTGCTGATCAATTATCAGTGCAGCCCCCCCGAGGATGCCCACACTGGCTCACCAGGGACGCCACCAGACCACCAGGGATGCCCAGCACCAGGTATGCCACCCTAGACCACCATGGATGACACACAGTGCCCACAATGGATGCCAATCAGTGCCCACAATGGATGCCAATCAGTGACCACAATGGGCATCACTGATTGGCATGCATTATGGTTTGGCACTGATTGGCATCCATCAGTACAAAACAATGCCGCCTATCAGTGCCTATCCATGCCACCTATCAGTGCCCATCCGTGCCACCTATCAGTGCCCATCCGTGCCACCTATGCATGCCCATCTGTGCCGCCTATCCATGCCCATCCATGCCTAATCAGTGCCCACCCATCAGTGCCGCCTATCAGTGCCACATATCAGTGCCCATCAATGCCACCTCATCAGTGCCACTTAATTAGTGCCACTTCATTGGTGCCACCTCATCAGTGCCCATCAGTGCCGCCTTATCAGTGCCCATCAGTGAAGGAGAAAACTTACTTATTTACAATGTTTTGAAACTGAAACAAATAAAAACATACTTTCTTTCAAAATTTTCGTTTTTTTTTATTTGTTTAGCAAAAAATAAAAATCCCAGAGGTGATCAAATACCACCAAAAGAAAGCTCTATTTGTGGGAAAAAAGTTCATTTGGGTACAGTGTAGCATGTCCGCGCAATTGTCATTCAAAAGTGCGACAGCGCTGAAAGCTCAAAATTGGTCAGGGCAGGAAGGTGTTTAAGTGCCCTGTATTGAAGTGGTTAATTAGTGGATATGTATGGATTATTTGTGGAGAATAAAGATATTTATTTATTGTTACTCTGGCTTTTACCCATATTACCCTTGGATGTGGTAGGAACATTAATTTGTGATTTCTGACAGAAATGAATGTGAACAATTTTGTGTACTCGATATCCAGGCTATATAAATACAAGAAATAAATGGTACAGTTCAGTGGGAGCTCTGCATAAATCATACAACATGCTGGTTCTAATAGTACATTTTTATGGTAACATAAAGAAAACATGGGCGCAGACTAAAGAGGGTGAAACCTGGGAACCATCATTCATGGGTTTGCAGGTCAGAATGATCTCCTTATACAGCCCTGAGCCCAGCAGAATATAGCCCCCCCCCCCCCCCCCTGTAGATCTGAGCGTCTGAAGAAATTATTGCAATCTTGCAAAGACTATTATGTAATGCTTTAAACACTTAAATAAATACATCCAGTAACACATCTGTTTTGTGAGCATTCTACATGCTGTTCTGAAAAAGTTTCCGTGCTGATTCCACAGCCCTATGTACCTTGCCTGTTGACACTGCTCAGAATGCATTTTAAATCTATTCTGAGATTGTTCTTTCATTTAAGCCCTCCTGTTGTTTGCTGTTTTGCAGCTTTCCGCTCAAAGCTAAAATAACATTAGCTTTTCGCTCCCCTTGCAGGAAAAGTGCAGGATTACAGCCAGTGAGAACACCAACAAATTAAGGAGGGCTGCTCGTTTAATGCCATTAGGAGACTGCTGGAATCTTGATCGGGGAAAACAAAACAGGACTGCTTTCTGATTTTTACAACTCGTTATTTTAAAATATGTAAAATTGGGCAAAACCATTGGCGATGTCATTATGAACTGACCACATTGGATCAGTAAAGAGGTAAATTATCATTGTACCTGTTAACTGCTTTAAATGAGGAGATTGAATTAAAACGCAAAAAAACTATTAACGCAAAAAAGTGCCACCTATTGCTCTCAGCTTCCTCTAAATCACCAAATTCTTTTTTTGTGTTGCTGTTATCCGACTTCCTGTTAGAGGATGGTTACGTTCTCCATGGTACCCCTGCATGAATGAGTGTAGTCACCCTCACTTGCTCACTCCTCCTGAGATGGACTATAATGCCCCGTACACACCTTTCGGAAAATCCGACCACAAAATCCATCGGATTTTTTTCTGACGGATTTAGTCCGACACTAATGTTGCATACACACGGTCGGACAAAGTTGTCGGAAAATCCGATCATTCTGAACGTGGTGACGTTTGTTGCCTACGACGGGACTACGTAGAGGCTAGTAGCCAATAGCTTTGGTCTTGTAATGTGATCTGAGCATACGTGGCACTTTGTCCGTCGGAATTCGCTACACACGATCGGAAAAAGTCCAATAGGACTTTGTTGTCGGAAAATTTGAGAGCAGGAGATAAAACTTTGTCTGTCGGAAAATCCGATGGAAAATGTCCGATGGAGCCTACACACGGTCGGAATTTCCGACAACATTGTCCGATAGGACATTTTCCATCGGAAAATCCGACCCTGTGTATGGGGCTTTAGATTTGTAGGATGCATAGAGCAGTATTCATGACCACAACCAATGTGCACTATTCGTTCCAAACTAACAGAAGTGAGGGGGTGAAAGGAGGGTTTCAGGAGCTCATGGAGAATGTTACAAGGAGGCAGAAAAACACAGTAATGCCGCGTACACACAAGCGAAATTTCCATCTGAAAAATCTTGGATGGTTTTTCAGACGGAATTCCGCTCAAGTTTGGCTTGCATACACACGGTCACGCAAAAGTTTGCTGAACTTTCGACCGTCAAGAACGCGGTGACGTACAACACTACGACGAGCCGAGAAAATGAAGTTCAATGCTTCCGAGAAGGCGTCTAATTGTTTCCGAGCATGCGTAGGAATTTTGCAAGCCGGATTTGGTACAGACGATCGGATTACCCGATCGGAACTTTTTCTGACCGAAAAATTGAGAACATGCTCTCAATCTTTTGCTGGCTGGAATTCCGCCAGCAAAAGTCAGATGGAGCATACACACGGTCGCATTTTCGGACCAAAAGCTCTTATCTGACTTTTTCTGGCGGAATTTCCGCTCGCGTGTACTGGGCATTAGAAGCAATTACATGAGAAACAGATTACAGAGCCATTAAGTAGTGGATGTGTATTGATAATTTTGGGAGAGAGTTAAAGAAACCTTGTTATGAGACAAATAAAAAACTAAAGGTGTCTGATTGTCAAATTCATTTATCTAGCAGGACAGCCAGGTGCTGAAAATAAATGCGGAATGAAAATAATGGCCATTTACATCAAAGGCTCAGCAGAAATACAGAGTTTACATGTTTAGCCATTGTGTAATTTGCATAACAAAGTTGAGCGCTCACACATAAGAAACTTCAGGGCATTATTGTGATGGCATAATCTCTATCAAGAGACAGGTTATTCCTTCTAACACAACTGTTCCTATTTAGTACTACAGACATGACCTCAGAAAAAACAATTAATAAAGATATTTTCGGGGGGCGTGGCAGGAACAGACACGCTGACTGAGCGTACTGCTCTGTGATCCCCGGGCTCCAGGAAGATAAGCAGCAGTGTTCAGCGGGCTCCTGACCGGTTACGGCATGTCCACACGCCACCATACAGTTGCACTCCTGCTCGGCGGTGGGGGAAAGAGCCAGGCGAACGGGCTTAGAGCCTACCTTGTGGCGCGGAGCGTGGATCCAGGGAGTGCAAGTAGGAGAGTCACGGCCCAGGAGGGAAGGAGGTTTGGCTCCCCTGACCTGAAGGGAGGACCGGGGAGAAACGGACGTGATCCCCCTGCACAGGGCCGAGGAGTGACAGGCTTGGGAAGGGGAGTTGTAGCTCCTGGCGATGGCCTTGTATCCCTAAGCCCAGGGTAGAGTTGCATGGATCTGGAGAGGGACCCCTTGGGAAAAGGTAGAGACCCTGTGGCTTATGTATGTCAAGTTGTGGACCAGGAGGGCGAACGTGCTGGTGGGGATCCGAACCCTCAGGAGGTGGAAGGAACCCCAAGAGGGATGGCTGAACCATTGGAAGGGGAAAGCTTTGGTACTACAAAGCCCAGCAGTGAATCTTCAAGACAGCCTCTACAGATTTATCATAGAACACTTATGCAATGAAGAATGATCAAACCATTGTTAGAAGTTTTACGAGCAGCTGAGGTTAAATATCATTGGGGATATCCCTTTAAGGTTAAAGCAACACGGAATGGGAAAACAGCAACAATTAAAACTAAAGATGATTTGCAACACTTTACAGAGGTGCTAGAACTCCCTCTGGTGGACTTTCCGGTTTGGAGACTGAATAATTGTAAACCATCACTACAACGACCAGAACGATGGCAACAAGTGCCGGTTAAAAGCTGACGGAAGATCGATGGGGAGAGACAGGACTATAATTTGATCTTAGAAAGACATACTTGGCCAGAAATGATGGGGGGGGGGATATTCTTCAGGTGGGGGGGATGCCGTTTTGCTTTTTTTCCCTTCTTTCTCTGCCCCCCCCACTCTTCCCCCTTTTTTTTCTCTCCCCCCCCCCCCCAAAATATTTCTTCTTCTTGTTTTCTTACCCCTTCGTTGGGGATATTGGAGGCAATGTGCTGAAATACCGCTAAATAAGAATGTTATAAGAATATAAATGAAAGCCTGGGGTTCACAAGGTACTCTGTTCATGTTTTTATCCATCTTTCCCCCATTAGGTCGGTCCCGAGATAAGGGACTATGTTTTCTGCCAAGAGGCGGGACTCCGTGCACAGTTGGTGCAACTCTGCACGGACTCATCCCCCCTTTAGGGGGACGTGCCATAGACAGTGGCACAGTAGGTTATGGGTTTTTAGATGGTTTTGTGTGGGTTTTTTTTCTTTCTCTTCTTTCTCCTCACCAGATGTATTTAGGGGGCGAAAAAGTTCAGAATGCTGGGAACGGACACGGTTCAGGTGCAGCAGCACAGTAATTCCCCGTACACGCGGTCGGAAAATCCGAACACAAAATCCGTCTGATTTTTTCCAAAACTGGTGTTGCATACACACGGTCGGACAAAGTTATCGGAAAATCCGATCATTCTGAACGTGATGGCGTTCGTCCGTTACGATGGGACTACATTCACGTTAGTAGCCAATAGCTTTGGTCTCATAAATTGATCTGAGCATGCGTGGCACTTTGTCCGTCGGAATTCTCGACACACGAGCGGAAAAAGTCAGATAGGATTTTGTTGTCGGAAAATTTGAGATCCTGCTCTCAAATTTTTTCCGACGGAAATTCCGACGGAAAAAGTCCGATGGAGCCCACACACGGGCGGATTTTCCGACAACATGGTCCGATCGGACATTTTCCGTCGGAATTTCCGACCGTGTGTACGGGGCATTGGAGATTCATGAAAGTAGTGAGATAATGACAGGTAGAATGAAGATTGTATCATATAACGTGAGAGGGCTCTGTTCGATTGGCAAGAACTGTGTCACATAAAGGCAGAGCTAGTGTTCCTACAAGAGACGTAATTCATGGCAGGGTCGACCCCTCGTATGCTTCTTTTTCCATATAATTAATGGTTCCATGCACCCTCACCTATTTCTAGGGCTAGAGGAGTTACAATAGCTATTCATAAACAATGCCCCTTAGTACCGCCAGAAATAAGAGCAGACCCTGAAGGCCCCTTTTTGTTAAAGGCAAGATCCAGGGTCAGTGTTATACCCTTGCCCCCAATAATCACATATTCAATTTCTAAAATTAAATATCTAAAACTTTGGACATTATGGGGAGGTAACGGGAAGGTTTAATGGTGGTGTGAGGGGATTTTAACATCACCTTAGACCCCAGTTTAGACACCTCTTTGGGGAAAACCTGTGTGTCTCATAAGTCTTTAAGACATGTTAAACAGCACCTTCGCTTTTTGCATTTGGTGGACAGTTGGAGAGTGCTGCACGAGCAGGACAGGGATTTAAGCTATTACTCCAAAACACATAACGTATATTCAAGGATCAATATATTGTTGGCCAATCAATATTATTTGAAATATGTAAATTCATCTACTATCGAACCAATCACAATGTCAGACCATGCCCGGATAAGCTTAACGATATGTCCGGAGTTGATTGGGGGCTTGGAAAGAACACGGCGATTGAATGAATCTATTTTGGATGATAAACAGAAGGTGGAATCCCCATCCCGCACATTAGCATTATATTTTGAGACCAATACATCAGAGGAGGTGTCTGACCAAGTGGTATGGGAAGCCCATAAGGCGGTCATCAGAGGGGAATTAATTTCAATGGGGTCGCGCATTAGAAAGGAGAGACAGAAATAAATGGTTGAGCTTCTAGGGGAAATACATAAACTTGAAATTAGACACAAGGCCCATTTAAAACCTGGGGACATGCAGAGACTAGAGAAACTGCGGGCAGATTTAAAAAAGCTTCTTGATCAAAAAGTTCAAAATAAACACAGACATTTTGCAAGGAACAAGGGAACAAGGGTGGGAGACTACTGGCTAGCTAGACAATTAACCACTTCAGCCCCGGACCAATTTGCAGCTAAAGGACCAGGCCCCTTTTTGCAATTCGGCACTGCGTCGCTTTAACTAACAATTGCGCGGTCATGCGACGTGGCTCCAAAACAAAATTGGCGTCCTTTTTTTCCCACAAATAGAGCTTTCTTTTGGTGGTATTTGATCGCCCCTGCGGTTTTTATTTTTTGCGCTATAAACAAAAATAGAGCGACAATTTTGAAAAAAATGCAATATTTTTTACTTTTTGCTATAATAAATATCCCCAAAAAATATATAAAAAAACATTTTTTTTCCTCAGTTTAGGCGGATACGTATTCTTCTACATATTTTTGGTAAAAAAAAAATCGCAATTAGCGATTATTGATTAGTTTGCGCAAAAGTTATAGCGTTTACAAAATAGGGGATAGTTTTATAGCATTTTTATTTAATATTTTTTTTTTTATTAGTAATGGCGGCGATCAGCGATTTTTATTGTGACTGCGACATTTTGGCGGACACATCGGACATTTTTGACACATTTTTGGGACATTTGTCATTTATACAGCAATCAGTGCTATTTAAATAGCACTGATTCCTATGTAAATGACAGTTGTAGTTAGGGGGTTAACCACTAGGGGGCGGGGAGGAGTCAGTGTGACGTGTTGTGTTTTTTTTACAGTAGGGGGGCGTGGCTGTACGTGTGATGTCATTGATCGGCGTTCCCGATGACAGGGAACCGCCGATCACTGACAGTCAGTATAGGAAGCGCGGGGAGAGGTTTGTTTACATAGACCTCTCCCCGTTCTTCCGCTCCGTAACCCGATCGCGGGATACCAGCGGCGATCGGTCCGCTGGTCCCGCGGCCGGGGTCACGGAGCTCCCGACCGGGTCGCGAGCGCGCCGCTAGCGGCGCGCGCGACCCACGGGCAGGCACATGCACGATCACGTACAGGTACGTGATTCTGCCTGCCCGAGCCATTCTGCTGACGTATATATGCAGTGGCCGGTCGGGAAGCGGTTAAAGAAACAACAGGATTTACGCCATGTTCACACTATAAAGGTAGGCGACAAGCAGATAGTGGACACCCAAGCAATAGCAGCCGAATTTCACTACTTCTATGGGTCTCTATATAATATAGACTCAGTTCCTGTGGGGGCGATGGATGGTGGACGTGAGTACAGAATTCGGGAGTATCTTGAAATCAGGGAAGGATCCTCAATGCTGTTCCAGCTATAGACCCAACTCCCTCCTTAACTCTGACACTAAACTCCTGGCCAAAATTCTGGCCCTTAGGTTACAAGACCATATGGTTAAATTGATTCACCCAGATCAAACATGGTTTATGAAGGGCCGTGAGGCCAGAGATAACACTAGTCGGGCCATGCATGTACTGAAAAACGGACCGAACCAGACCCTAAGCATAGCAATTTCAATGGATGCTGAAAAAGCATTAGATAGGATGGGTTGGTCTGAGAGAACGGATGATGGGGTGGGTGACAAAATTGTATGCAGATCCTAAAGCAACGGTTAAGGTTAATGGTAGATTATCAGATTATTTTGAGATACGGAATGGGACTGGGTAAGGATGCCCATTGTCCCCATTGTTATTTGCTATGGTTCATTTTAGAAATCTGGTCACCTTACCTTACAAAGGTGAGTATAAGTGGGTTGGTGATGGGGTATAGAAAAGAGATGTCACTTTGCATATTCTAAAGGATTAGTACCATTAAATACAGCCATCAAATCTCCAGATGAGACTGCGTTGTCAAACATTAGTTACATTGTTATTGCTTTTTCCATGGCTATGTTAAATAGGCCCGAATGAGTCGCAGTTTCTGTCACTGCACCCCCTCCTAATATTTCAGAGTCAGAGTTCGGTGATGGGATGACTGCAGAGTCAGCATGTTGCCTTTATCCCTGTAAAAGGGCCAATTTGAGGTGTCTGGCTTCCTTCCATCTCAATCTGCTGCTTATGATGTAATCTCTGGCAGAGAAAGCACAGTCAGCAATATCGCAACCAGTTCAAGAAACCTGCAATGGTTAATGGAGATACTAGGGGATAATCCGCATTTACTGGATATGAGGAAGTATTGATTAAATGAGAAGGATACTCTGCCTTGTAATTAACAAATTGTATTGATCTTGTCACTGTCCTCTTTTAAAACAAAAATATCTGTAGGGAAATATATAAAAAAAATATGTATTTTTTTTTGTTAAAATGCATCTAATGCCAAAACTTTTTTTAAATATAGTTTATAGTAGCGAAGAGTAAAAACCCCTGTCAAGTGTTTATAGTGGTTTGGACATTTATGCTCTCTATTTGTCCTGCTGGGTGAAAATCCAACATTTTGAGGTGCCACCAAAGCAGGAATAAGGAAAACTTCCTGTTTGTGCAAAACAGGAAGTAACGGGAAATCTCCCCAACAGGACCATTTGAATTCTCTTTCCAAAATGCAAGAAAAAACATTTTGGCTTTAGATGTACTTAAAGAGGAGGGCCCATCAAAACATTTTTTTTTAAAAGTCAGCAGCTACAAATACTGCAGCTGCTGACTTTTAAGAATCGGACACTTACCTGTCCCAGGGTCCAGCGATGCCGGGGAACGATACCCCCCCTCGTTCCCCGCTCCGCTCGCAGCGCCGGCATCCTTACTGTAAAGCCACAGCCGGGCACCCACTGCGCATTCGCCGCACAGTCATCTGGGACCTGTAACGTGTCCCAGATGACTGACTGCCGAGCGGAAGTGACGTTTCTAGCCCGGGCTGAGGAAGAGGCAGATTTCATGGGACCACCTAGCAACAGGGAGAAAAAGGTAAGTGTATTTTTTTTTTTTTATCCAATTTTTTTTTTTTGTCAGATTTTATGTAGATGCACACAATGTTGTAATTTTGGTGGAAACACCACTTTAAAGTGACACTAAACAATATCTCTATTCTCCAAAAATAATTCATACACATCCACTACTTTAATTGCCCTGTAATCTATTTTCTGCCTCCTTATATGTTCAATATATATTTTCTCTATATGATTACAGTGATCTCAAGTACCGTATTTATCGGCGTATAACACACGCCGGCGTATAACATGCACCCCAAGTTTAAGAGGGAATTTTCAGGAAAAAACTTTTAGGAGGGAAGTTTAAGGAAAAAAAATTGCATTTAAATGCCCATCAATGCAGCCTTATCAGTTCCACCTGCAGCCTTGCCCCAGTTCCACCTGCAGCCTTGCCCCAGTGTCATTTTGCAGAATTTAAAAATGGCGCGGCCGAGATACAGAGCCGGATGTCCTGTGTATCTCGGGGGCGCTCGATAGTTCTCGTCGGCTTTTGGCCGCTCTCGTCGGCTTTCGGCCATTCTCGGAGGCTTTCAGCAGCTCTTGGTCGTTCTCGCCGGCTCACGCAGGACTGCGAGACCTGCCGAGAATGTCCGAAAGCGGCTGTAGGCCTCCGAGAACGACCGAAAGCCTCCAAGAGCGGCCGAAAGCCGTGAGAATGGCCCAGAAGCTCAGAATCGGCGGGGGATCAGCGTATAACACGCCCCCATGATTTTCCCCTGATTTTTAGGGGAAAAAGTGCATGTTATACGCCGATAAATATGGTAGTTTATCTTCCTGGTGAAGCTAGCTGCAAAATGCGTTGACGTTTTTTTGAAAGTTTTGACTGTATCATGTACACTGACAGTGCTTCATTCTCTCTAACGTATGTACGTTTTTATACAGTATTTACTCTTGATGTTGTAATAAAATATTTTATGTTAAAGAGGAAGTAAAGCCTCTGAAAATTTTTTTAATAAAATACACCCTGCAAGACAAAAGGCATAACGAGCTAGTATGCACAGCTAGTACGAGATCAAAGCCCCTGCATCGGACCTCGTTCGCCTCCTATGACGCCGCCATCTATCCTGGAGTGACTTCTGGGTATCGCGGCTCCGGCGCTGTGACTGGCCAGAGCCACGATGATGTCACTCCCGCGGATGCACACTGGTGCCGCCACTAATGGCATCATCACCGCTAGAAATGGCACGCTCAGTTCGCATGTGCCATAGAACTTGTGCCGCTATTTCTGCAAATATCTCCTAAACCTTTTAGGCTAGGCTTAAATCTAGGCTTGCCTGTAGGTTAAAGTGGTTGTAATGGGTTTCCAACCACTTTAATTTATATGTTCTTTGGTACCAGTAAAGTCACACACTTTTATTTATTGTATTTGGAATGCTACATATTGGGATGTGATGCCAGTCCTCGTCCTATTCTAAAGCTCCACTTTTAAACTGTTCAAATAGCGCAGGCTTGCCAATCAATACCTATGTGCCTTTAAAACAGGGGTCGCTAACTTTTTAGACCTCTTGGACCACTGAACTCACAATTTTGAATCCCGCGGACCACTATCATTAATCACAATGCTCTGGCTCTCTGACCCCCCTGCCCCCGGATCACACTGCTGTCTTATACACACAAGGCTCCGGCTCTCTGACCCCCCCCTGCATCACACTGCTGCCTTACACACACTCATCATTGGATCTCACCTTCTTATAAAGCCATGTGCTCAAGCTCTGCGTTCCTCTTACATCTGTGATCAGCGCTGCCATTAGAAGTCTTATCCTTCTTCACCTCCCGCTCTCTGCACTACTCCCGGCACAGAGGAGGCATCTGGTATCAATGTGCGCTGACAGTATTGACTGTCAGCGTACATTGAAAACAACAATGGGTGGTATACATCCGCCACAATGTTGATTTGCAGCAGGACCACTAACATTTTCATCAGTGGTCCACGAACCACTGGTTGGTGACCGCTGCTTTAAAACAAAATATTTTTTGCTTGCACATGGTTGGACATTAGAAGACAGCAGAGCTTCACCCACCTTTACCTTCCCTTGCAAATTGCAGTTTTCCTTGCAAAGTGAGCAGTCTATTTCAGCCTTTCTCAACCTTTTTTCCCAAGAGCAACCCTTGAAAGAAATGTTATATTTTAGGAAACCCCTGAAATTTATTAGGGGTCAATGTAAAAATGCTGCTTTCATTGGTGGTCAGCATGGCACCCTTACAGACAGCTATAAACATCCGCAGGCTCTGCCAAGTGGCATTGGCTCTGGAACTATGCAAGCTCCATTAAAAGGTAGGTCAATCAGCCACACATAAAGGAACCACTACCAACCTCAAGAGGAACCTTAGGGTTCCAGGGAACCCTGGTTGAGAATGGCTGATCTATTGCTTTTAGTTAATCAACCCTAAAGTTTGCAGAGCTGAGTTCCAGCCATGGAGCACATGGGGTGGGCAAATCACAAAAGTGTCGATATTTATTTATATTTCAGGCAAATGCATTTGTTTTCTGCATGTATTTATCATTTAGGTGGAATTTCCATTTAAATAGTACTGTAATAGTTAACTTGTTGGATAGCTAACTGGTGATACTAGGGCACAGTCTTCTACAATATATGAGAAATAGCATCTCAAGATAAGAAGAGTCTACCTCCTAATCAATAATCCTCACTAATCTTACTGCTGTCTCTGTTAATGCACTTCAGTCAATGAATGTCAACATGTCATATTGTACACAGTGATATTTCTGATATATGACACAGTTAGTTAAATGGGATATACTCTTTCAATGTCATACACAGACTGAATGAGGCTCCCAAGGAGAAGAATGCCTTAGGTCACCACTTGACACACTAGATATATGACCCTTCTATGTTCCTCCTGTCCAATCTTTACCCAGAATTTAGGGACCCCGTTGTACCTACACGCTCCTTCAGCTCCCCTCCAATTCCTGGGACATCTTCCAACTTTGCCAGCTGTGTATTCTCTGACCGCTCTCTGATGTCAACTGGTTTCTTATCTAACTTTAATAGTACTGTAGATGGGGGGAATCTCAGATCTATATGGGCTGGCAACTTGAAAGAATCTTACCAGTGTTGCCCCTTCTGTAGGGTTGGTGAGCACTAGGTCTCCTTCCACGCTTAAAGAGAAATTCCAGGTAGGAAATTAAAACAATAGGGGCTAAAAGTGCATTCAGACATCCTGCAGCTGTTCTAAAATCAGAACATTCGCCAAATTTACCATAATGTGAGTTCTCTATATTGCATGGCCTTAGCAGCACAAACTGAGTACCCCACAGGGTCAGTACTAGTAGGAGGGCAGGGGGAGTGTACTTTTTGAAGCTTTTGTTATGTAACTTCCTTTATACCTTCTGTGTTACTAATACAAGTCATGATTAACTAATTGGCTGAATAAACAACTAAAGCTGGGTATACCCTTGAAGAAAAATGTTTGACAATTTCATTCTGATGCCCCGTACACACGAGCAGATTTTCCGTCTGAAAAAAGTTGGAATTCCGCTCAAGCTTTGCTTGCATACACACGGTCACACAAAAGTTCTATGAACTTTCGACCATCAAGAACACGGTTATGTACAACACTACGACGAGCCGAGAAAATTAACTTCAATGCTTCCGAATTTGTACAGATGATCAGAATTTCAGATCGGAACTTTTTCCGACCGAAAAATTGAGGACCTGCTCTCAATCTTTTGCTGGCGGAAATGCCGCCAGCAATATTCTGATGGAGCATACACACGGTCGCATTTTCCGACCAAAACATCACATCAGTCTTTTGCTGGTGGAATTTCTGATCATGTGTGCGCGTCATAAGAATGTTGTAAGAACTTTAATTTGTTTTTCTAATCATTAGGGGGGTCAAATCAATGATCTTTTTCGAAGGACCAGGATGGAAAAAGTTCCCAAATGTATGAATTTCTAACAGTGTGTGGATTTGTTAAAGCTGAATTCCAGGAATTCAGTTCCTTTATAAAAAAAAGTCCAGCAAGATATATGACACCTCCTGAGCTTAGCTCCTTTATTTATATCTGACAGCTTTATAGTACTCCCAGAAGACAGCTATTGCTGTAGTTCCGGGAGCCCAATGCTGATCAGTCTGAGCTATGCATCTTGAACAGGAGAGTTGCTGCAGCTGCTGTTACCGCCCCTCCTCTCCTCCTGGTCATTCACAGAAGCCTTGATATTGTGTGAACACATTCAAAAAATACAAAGGCTTCTGTGAATAGGCAGCAGAGGGGAGGGGCGGGCATAGCTGCTCTGTGTGTTTTTATCCTCTCAGGTCCCAGATCACCTCTACAGCAGAGCGAAACATCTGTCAAATTTAAATAATAGAGCTATGCCCAGAAGAGGTCATGCATCTTAACACATAGTGTGCCTTCACTTTTTACAAAGTAGCTGAATTCCTGAAATTCAGCTTTAAACACTTAACCACTTAAAGACCAGGCCTCTTTTTCAGACTCAGTGATAACAAGTTAAAAACAATTATTTTTTTTGCTAGAAAATTACTAAGAACCCCCCCCCCCCAAAAAAATTCTAACACCGTAGAGAATAAAATGGCGGTCATTGCAATACTTTTTGTTTTGTCACACCACATTTGCGCAGCAGTCTTACAAGCGCACTTTTTTTGGAAAAAATTCACTTTTTTGAATAAAAAAATAAGACAACAGTAGTTAGCCCAATTTTTTTTTATATTGTGAAAGATAATGTTACGCCGAGTAAATTGATACCAAACATGTCATGCTTCAAAATTGCGCCCGTTCGTGGAATGGTGACAAACTTCTACCCTTAAAAATCTCCACAGGCGACGTTTAAAAAATTCTACACGTTGCATATTTTAAGTTACAGAGGAGGTTCAGGGCTAGAATTATTGTTCTCACTCTACTGATCGCGGCGATACCTCACATGTGTGTTTTGAACACCGTTTTCATATGCGGGCGCTACTCACATATGCGTTCGCTTCTGCGCGCAAGCTCGGCGGGATGGGGCACGTTTAAAAAAAAAAGGTTTCTTATTTATTTTACCATTTATTTTTTATTTTTACACTGTCCTTCTAAAAAAAAAATAAATATGTCACTTTTATTCCTATTACAAGAAATGTAAACATCCCTTGTAATAGAAAAAAAGCATGACAGGACCTCTTAAGTATGAGATCAGGGGTCAAAAATATCTCATATTTACACTAAAAGGCAATAAAAAAAAGAAAAAAAAATTAAAAAATAAAAAAAATAGCCCTTTAAGAGCTACGGGCAGAAGTGATGTTTTGACGTAGAAAATTCTACTAGCGTATTTCCAGCTTTAGTACTTCATTTTTATAGCATTTTGTTTGCAAGAAGCAGCACAGAGACTGTTTTAGGCTGCGTGCACACTGGGCTTAAAAAACGCCAGTTCCCTTGGCAGAAAAAAAGTGCTCTTATAGAGCATTTTGTTTATAGTTTAGATGATTTTAGGAGCGTTTAGAGTTTTTTCTGCCAGAAAGCTCAAATCAGAAACACAAACTAGAAGTTTTTTTTTCTTCCTGCCTCTAAACGTTGAGCTCAAAATATGCCTCTAGTCATCCCAATGTACATGAACACAGGATAACATTGAGCTGTTTCTACGGGCAGAAAACAAAATTCCTGTAGTAGCAGCGATTTTTAAGACAACCTGGATGGATCCTTAGTATCACCACTAAATGACTACCAAGATCACCAGATTAGCACTGAAAAGGAATTAGGGTCAGTGTTGCCAACCGTCAGTAATTTTATTGCCAGCCAGTAAAAAACAGGCACTTTTCTCCTGCCAGGGCTCCACTTGCGACGTACGGTCGAATCGGCGCGCGCGCATGCGCACACGCGCCGCTGATTCGTCCGGGCGTCGAAACGAGGGTACGCGCCGTCGTACTCCTCAGGCGCGCGCGCGTGCGCAGCGAGCGCGGGCACGTGCGTCGCGGGCGCACACGTGACGCGTTAGCGCTGTTTGGCGCCAGTTGGCCTTTAAAAGAATGACAGCTGCACATGTCAAGTGCTGTTCGTCTGCAGTTTGCCCCTTGTTTAACCTGCCTCTGTTGTGTACTCCTGTTTACCTGATCCGGCTTCCACTTGACTCTGCTGCCTTCTCCACTCCTGATTCCGGCCTGTTGACTCTGCTTTGGACTGATACCTGAACGCTGATCTCCTGCCTGTCTGACCTCTCCATTGCCTGTGCCCACTTACCTGCCTGCCAAAGTGTATCCAGACCCGGCCTGCCTGACGACCCCTCTGCCTGCTCCCTGCATGCTGCATACTTCCAGAGTTGCTGACGCCATCTCGGGGTCACCCTACATCCGGACCCTGCTCCGCTACCTGCCAGTCTCTGCTGCTTCAACATCCAGGAGATCGCTACTGATCAGCTACGTCTCCCACAGCATCCATTCCAGGCACTCCTACCCCGCTGTGCTCACGGGACCACTGTCTCCACTCCAGTGGGCCCTGAACCAGAGCCGTAAGAGAGGCCCTCTCCCAGCGAAGTCAGGCTCACCACTCAGGTACCTAACAGTACGAACAGCCATGACTGAGCCTGCGGGAGAAGCCTCTGCCATGAAGGAGTTCTGCTCACACCTGGCAGCCCTCACTCAGGCGGTGCAATCCCTGCAAGAAGGGTATACCAGACTGGAAGGTCGAGTGCAGCAACTTGCTGACCCCAATGTTGCGGCTCCTACATCTCCGCAACCTTCTGCAACACCTGCTACTCCTCCTGCGGTGGTGATGCTGCCTCCTGAACCCAGAGTACCTGTTCCTGATCGCTTCTCCGGAGATCGTTCCAAATTCCGTGTCTTCCGCAACGCCTGCCAGTTATACTTTGCTCTTCAACCCAGAACCTTCTCCCTAGAGGCCACCAAAGTGGGGTTCGTAATCTCCCTGCTGCAGGGCGAACCTCAGATTTGGGCTCATCGCCTGCTGGAGGGAAATAGCATGCTGACGCAGTCCCTCTCGTCTTTCCTGGAAGCCATGGCGCAACTTTACGAGGACCCCCAGCTAACCACCACAGCCGAGTCTGCTCTATCTGCGCTCCAGCAAGGCCGCAGAACGGCCGAGGACTATGTGACAGACTTTAGACGATGGAGCGCAGACACCCAGTGGAATGACTCGGCTTTAAGGCATCAGTTCCGCATGGGCCTCTCCGAAGGCCTAAAGGATGAACTTGCCCGAGTGGGCACCCCAGACACTTTGGAGGGCCTGATAACTTTGAGCATACAAATTGACCGTCGGCTCCGGGAACGCAGAGTCGAGAGATCCGCTCAAGTCCACCGTCCGGCTTGGATGACCGCAAGGGCTCCATTACCGGCTGGCCGTTACATGCCCGCTCAGCCAATGGCCCCTGCCCATCCTCTTCCCGATGCCGGCGAGCCGATGCAGCTTGGTCTCATGCGACCCACTCTGTCTCTGGAGGAACGTGCCCGACGCCGTCAACTAAATTTGTGCCTGTACTGTGGTGGGCCCGGACACTTTGTGAACAGTTGCCCGAGCAAGCTGCGTAAGTGCCTTTCGTCTGTGTCAATCAACTCTGCTCACTTACCAGTCCATGCCACCCACATCTCTCTACCCCTGTCTTTTCAGTTCCTGGGAAGGACGATTCGCACCAACGCCATCCTTGATTCAGGAGCCTGCAGCTGTTTCATCGATACCACCTTTGCCAGCCGGCACGACATTCCTCTTCAGAGGAAGGCCCGCGGACTATCCGTCTTCCTGGCTGACGGTTCCCGCATTAAATCGGGCCAAGTTGTCCAGGAGACCCAACCTCTGTTCACTATCTCTTCTCTCCACCACCAGGAACTGTTAACCTTGGACGTAATCTCGTCCCCCCTGTTCCCAGTGATCCTGGGCATCCCCTGGTTGCAGGCACACGATCCGACCATCTGCTGGTCCACAGGGGAGGTCAAGTTCCAGTCCCCCTACTGCCTGGAACATTGCTTACACGAAGCTCCGGTACAACCCGCTACGCTTCTTTGTCTGGACTCTGATACTGACCTGATCCAAGCGGTACCGGAACCATACCATGAATTCTTAGACGTCTTTAGTAAACGGGGAGCGGACACCCTACCCCCACACCGCACCTATGATTGTCCCATAGAACTTTTGCCGGGGGCCGAGATTCCGTTCGGGCGTATCTTCCCCCTTTCCGAGAAGGAACAAGAGGCCCTGAAGGCCTACATTTCGGAGAACCTAAAGAAGGGGTTTATACGTCACTCCACCTCACCCGCAGGGGCCGGCATATTCTTTGTAACCAAGAAAGACCAGTCACTCCGACCCTGTGTGGACTACCGGGAGCTAAATAAAGTTACAATTAAAAATCGCTATCCCTTACCCTTAATACCGGAACTGTTTCAAAAACTAAGAGCGGCCACCATATTCTCCAAACTGGACTTAAGAGGGGCCTATAACCTGGTTCGCATCCGATCAGGTGATGAATGGAAGACTGCATTTCGTACCCGTTTTGGGCATTACGAATACTTAGTTATGCCCTTCGGCCTTTGTAATGCCCCGGCTACTTTCCAGCACCTCATAAATGAGGTCTTCAGGGACTTCCTGGACATTTTTGTCATTGTATACTTGGATGACATCCTAATCTTCTCCAGAACGCTTGAGCAGCATCGGGGGCATGTGGGCCGAGTCTTACTCCGTCTTCGTCAGCACGGATTGTACGCGAAAGCAGAGAAGTGCACCTTCGAGCAGCAGAGCATCCAATTCTTGGGTCTTCAGATCTCCCCAGCAGGCATCGAGATGGACCCGCAGAAGGTAACGGCTGTGCTGGACTGGCCGCCACCCTCTGACAAGAAGGGTGTGCAGCGTTTTGTCGGATTTGCTAATTTTTACAGAAAGTTCATCAAGGGGTTCTCGGCCATCATCTCACCAATCACACAGCTAACAAGGCAGAATGTACGGTTTCATTGGGGTCCAGAGGCCCAGGAGGCGTTTGTGAAACTCAAGGAGCGATTCACATCCGCTCCCATCCTCAGTCACCCTGACCCATCTCTCCCATACATCCTGGAAGTGGATGCCTCTGAGGTAGCAGTGGGGGCCGTGGTCTCCCAACGCCAGGGCAATAAGGACCTAATGCACCCTGTGGGCTTCTTTTCCCGGAAACTTTCACCCGCAGAAAGGAACTACGATGTCGGTGACCGAGAACTGCTAGCCATAAAATCAGCGCTGGAGGAATGGAGGTACTTGCTGGAGGGAGCAGTCCACCCTGTACTAATTTACACGGACCACAAGAATCTTGAGTACTTAAGGACGGCAAAACGTCTAAAACCACGACAAGCCCGCTGGGCCCTCTTCTTTTCACGTTTCAGCTTCCACATTACCTACCGGCCTGGATCTAAAAATGTAAAGCCAGATGCGCTTTCACGCATGTTCGACTGCCCTAAAGACTCCACACCTCCTGATACCATCCTCCCTGCAAGCAACTTCCTTCTACTACAGCCGGATTTACTGTCCCAGATCAGGGAGGCCTCCCTGAACCCGCTCCTTCCCCCAGGACTTTCACTAAATCGTAGAGAGGGGCTTCTCTGGAAGGACAGCCAGGTGTTTGTTCCCGAACCCATCCGGGTTAAAGTATTGGCCCTCCTCCACGATCACCCACTAGCAGGACACTTTGGGGCCCGAAAGACTCTTGACTTGGTGCAGCGCACCTTCTGGTGGCCTGGTCTGAAGGAATTCTGCTCCAAGTATGTCAGTTCATGCCCAGTGTGCTCCCGAAGCAAGACTACTAGGGGCCGGGCCTGGGGCCTACTCAAGCCTCTACCTGCACCTGATCGACCCTGGCGTATGATAACGATGGACTTTATAGTCGAGCTGCCCCCCTCTGAAGATCACACGGCCATCTTTGTAGTCGTTGACCGACTCTCAAAGATGGCCCACTTCCTACCCCTAAGGGGAACCCCATCTGCAGCAGAGACGGCCCGTGTTTTTATCCGAGAGATCGTTAGGTTACACGGGGTACCCAAGAATATAGTCTCGGACAGGGGAGTCCAGTTCACCTCGCGGTTTTGGAGGGCACTGTGTGATAGTCTAAAGATTGAGCTGGCCCTATCCTCAGCTTACCACCCTCAAACTAATGGGCAGACTGAGCGCACAAACCAGACCCTCGAACAATATATTAGGTGTTTCACTTCATTTGTGCAAGATGATTGGGTTTCTCTGCTGCCCTTAGCAGAATTCGCGTACAACAACGCCAGCCACTCGACCACGGGACAGTCCCCGTTTTTCGCCAATTATGGGTTCCATTTAACATTTCTACCAGATTTTCTTACAGAGTCCTCAGTTCCAGCGGTCCAGGACGCAGTGACCTTCCTAAGCCGCAACAACCAAATCCTCCAGGAAGCCATAACCAAGGCCCAGGCGGACAGTAAGAAAGCCTTTGACCAAAAGAGGAGGGGAGAGTTGAATCTGCAAATCGGGGATCAGGTATGGCTTTCCTCTTCTAATTTAAAGTTAACCTGTCCCTCTAAGAAGTTGGCACCCAAGTTCCTGGGCCCTTTTCCTGTAAAGAGGAGGATTAATGAGGTGTCCTATGAACTGTCCCTGCCAGACACCATGAAGATACATCCTGTGTTTCATGTCTCTCTATTGAAACCCTCGGTACCCGATCCCTTCCCCAATAGGGAGTCCGGGCCTCCTGAACCTGTCCTAGTGGATGGAAACGAGGAGTACGAGGTAGAAGTTGTTCTAGACTGTAGAAGGCGACAAGGGCAAAGACAGTTTCTAATCAAATGGAAGGGCTTCGGCCCAGAAAGCAATTCTTGGGAACCTGAGGACAATATACATGCTGGAAGACTAATTCGTGCTTTTTTCATTTCACACCCTGAGAAGGATGACCAACTGGGCACCCGGAGGTTGCCCCTTGTGGGGGGGCAATGTCAGGGCTCCACTTGCGACGTACGGTCGAATCGGCGCGCGCGCATGCGCGCGCGCATGCGCACACGCGCCGCTGATTCGTCCGGGCGTCGAAACGAGGGTACGCGCCGTCGTACTCCTCAGGCGCGCGCGCGTGCGCAGCGAGCGCGGGCACGTGCGTCGCGGGCGCACACGTGACGCGTTAGCGCTGTTTGGCGCCAGTTGGCCTTTAAAAGAATGACAGCTGCACATGTCAAGTGCTGTTCGTCTGCAGTTTGCCCCTTGTTTAACCTGCCTCTGTTGTGTACTCCTGTTTACCTGATCCGGCTTCCACTTGACTCTGCTGCCTTCTCCACTCCTGATTCCGGCCTGTTGACTCTGCTTTGGACTGATACCTGAACGCTGATCTCCTGCCTGTCTGACCTCTCCATTGCCTGTGCCCACTTACCTGCCTGCCAAAGTGTATCCAGACCCGGCCTGCCTGACGACCCCTCTGCCTGCTCCCTGCATGCTGCATACTTCCAGAGTTGCTGACGCCATCTCGGGGTCACCCTACATCCGGACCCTGCTCCGCTACCTGCCAGTCTCTGCTGCTTCAACATCCAGGAGATCGCTACTGATCAGCTACGTCTCCCACAGCATCCATTCCAGGCACTCCTACCCCGCTGTGCTCACGGGACCACTGTCTCCACTCCAGTGGGCCCTGAACCAGAGCCGTAAGAGAGGCCCTCTCCCAGCGAAGTCAGGCTCACCACTCAGGGACAGGACGGCTTTGTTTAACAGTCAACAAAGCCATTAGTATTATTTCTTGCCACCATTACCTCAGAAAAACGACAGCAGGCCTCTTGAACAGTCAGCAACAATCCCAGAGTGACTTGTCAGCTTCAACAGCAGGTACCATTACAACAAGGTGTGGTTCGTGGTCATTTCTTGAAGAGAGTTTGATAGTATATTTCTGTATACGCTCCTCAATGAGTTAAGGCGAGGACTCCAGCCAAATATTGTGACTTCTCAGTGTGTCAAGGAAAATTTTGCCAATAATTGCTTACATTTTCTTGGTACGGACTTGGTCCTTAATCATCATTTCTAATATGTAGCACCCTGATGTTTAGGCAGGGTTGCTAGTAAATTTACCTGCCAGGTATAGTTGCCTTGGTCAATTGATAGGAGATCAATTAATTCTTGAATTGCTGCACTTCTCTCTTCTGTCACTAGATGGCCGGGTCTCTGGCGGCATTAGATAAGACAAGGGCATTGCAAGGACAGATAAGGAATAGATGGGGTAGCTCAGCCAACCAATGGGCAGGGATCTTCTTGGGTCCCTTGAGAGCCTATTTATTTGGGTGAGGTCAGGTGATCAGGGTTTTATGCCACCTGGACAGCTGTCTGGGTGGACATGTGTTGGGCTCCGGGCGGCTAGGCCCGAGCCTGAGGCCTATCCAAGGGACATCTGGCTTCTAGGCTGTCTGAGGGCCTATCCAGAAGCAAGAGAGCAGTGTAGGGTTGGGACTGCGGCTTGCAGTCCAACCAGAAGTGATGGTTCTCCTAACAGGAGAACCTGTCGTGGTCTGAGGTAGAAGGGAGGCTGTTGCCACGAAGGACCCATTAACCCTATTACCATGGACCACTGTGAGTAGCGGAAGCAAGTACCAGAGCAGTATTCTCACCAACCGGGGACGGTGAAGAATTGGGAAACTTCAGCAGGAGTCAAGCCAGGGACCCAGCCAGCAGAGTTGACACTTGCAGAGTAGCCTTGTGTGCCAAGCCAGGGACCGAGCAGGCCAGTGGGGTGATGCATGAGAAGTATCTTGGATGCCAAGCTAGGGACCCAGCAGGGACATGGGGTGACTCTTAAGGAAGATAATGAGCAAGAAGGTTGGAAGAGCTCAGGAGATCAACTGGCAGTGGATCAGCAGGTCTAGTGAGAGAGACTGGGAGCTCAGTTGAGTGAAGATCTACAATAGGAGATTGTATAGAAAGCGAAAGAGTTCAGTGTAACCTTTGTTAGGAATTGTTCAAGATTGCTGTCATAGGAGACAGCTTGTCTACACATGCAGATGTGGTGTCCGGTTGGGTGCCTTTCCCTGTATGGCTGGCTACCTATAGAAGTCTCAGAGTCTGCCAATTAACATTGCAACTACTAAAAAGGTGTCCTGGCCCAAAAAACTCTCTCTCACAGTTCTGTTTAATAGACAATAAATCTCTTTGCATTCAAGAAGTGTCTGGTGCCCATGAATCTACCTTGCATCACACCCACCATGCCTCGTAACCCACTCTACATCCGCTATACACCTGCATCCACTAGTCCGCTATCCCTAACTCTGGAGGTTCTTATTAGACCAAAGGGGACCCGGGACTTGGATACACATATATGAGGTCAGTCTACCTGGAGTTTGAGCTATTAAGCTGAAAGTGATCCCTCCGCCATTAAGACCAGTGAACAAGGACTGATGAGAGAGCGTTGTAAAACCCATTTTACACAAATTGCAGAAACAGACACTGCTATATCACATGTCCTAGGAATTAAATAGAAATTAAGTTCTTCCTACTCTCTCCTCTCACTTGTTTCAAACTATTTTCCCCTATCAGTGTTTCTATTTCTTTTCTAAAGTATCCCCTTACAAATACCTCTAGAAAGATTGACAGACCTAACCAAGATTCACCACTTGTGCACCATCAAAGAAAGGCCCGAACTAGGCTAGCAACAAAAAAAAAGAAAAAAAAAAAAAATTACATATTGGGGACAAACTCCTCTTGCCTTAATTATTAGCACTTGTCTGACTATTTTATTAATGATCATTTTTATTTTATTTACAGCGGGTAAAATAAGTATAGTACACGGCAACATTTTTCTAGGTAAATATATTTCTAAAGATGCTATTGACATTAAATTTTCACCACATGTTAGTAACAACCCATGCAATCCACACATACATAGAAACCAAAACAAATACGCTCAGAAATTAAGTTATGTATAATAAAATGGAATGACACAGGGAAACAGTATTGAACGCATGGAGAAAGGGAGGTGCAAAAAGGCATGGAAAGCCAAGACACCAGCTGAAATCTATCAGTAATCACCCCTTATCCGTGCAAATTAATATCAGCTGGTTCAGTCTCAAATGATGGCCTATAAAAAGTGTCACACAAGAAACAATTCATGATAGGTAAAAGCAAAGAGCTCTCTGAAGACCTTCGCAACCTTATTGTTGCAAAACATACTGATGGCATTGGTTACAGCAGGAGTTCTAAACTTCTGAATGTTCCAGTGAGTACTGCTGGGGCCATAATCTGTGAAAGAACATCATTCCATCATAAACTGGCCTCGACCCTCACACGATTTCTGGCAGAGGAGGGAAAAGTATTATCAGAAGAGTCGCTCAAGAGCCAAGGAATACTTGTGGAGAGCTTCAGAAAGACCTGGTATTAGCAGGTAAAATTGTTTCAAAGAAAACAATAAGTAATGCACTCAACCGCCATGGTCTGTATGCGCACTCACCACGCAAGACTCAATTGCTGAAGAAAAAGCATGTTGAAGCTTGTTTAAAGTTTGCTGCACCTCTTGATTGCATGGTTTATATGATAAGGACTCTGCTGACAACTGTATATACCTGTGGAACATCAACGACTATTAATACTCTATGCCATCTAGACGTTAGCTGTTAGATGAACAATTGCTTATCTAGTTTATAGCTTCTCTCCTGAAAGATACCTCTTGTAATGTTTTGAAAGTGTACCAATGCCATAACCTGTCATGTACGAAATTTGAATAAAGTTTATTGTTAAAAAAAAAAAAAGTTTGCTGCACAACATTTAGCCAAGCCTATGAAATACTGGTAGAATTTAGTCTGGTCAGATGAGACCAAAATTTTACTTTTTGGATGCCATAATACATACTATGTTTGCAGGTCAAATGGCACTGCTCAATCACCCCAAAAACACCCCCATACCAACAATGAAGTTTGGAGGTGGGAACATCATGGTGTGGGGCTGTTTTTCAGCATACGGTATTGACAAACTTCATGTCATTATAGGAAGGATGAATGGAAAAATGTACCAAGACATTCTTGACAAAAATCTGCTGCCATCTACTAGGATAATGTAGAGGAAAGGATGGTGGACATTCAACAAGACAATGATCCCAAACACAAAGCCAAGGAAACGCTCAATAGGTTTCAAAGAAAGAAAATAAAGCTGCTAGAATGGCCCAGCCAATAACCTGACTTGAATCCAATAGACAATCTATAGAAAGAACTAAAGATCAGAGTTCATAGAAGAGGCCCACGGAACCCTCAAGATTTGAAGACTGTTTGTGTGGAAGAATGGGCCAAAATCACAATTGAGCAATGCATGTGACTAGTTTCTCCATACAGGAGGCATGTTGACGCTGTCATAACCAACAAAGGATTTTGTGTGAAGTATTAAATAAACTTCAGTTAGGGTTTTCAATACTTTTTGCAGGTTTTATTCCATTTTATTACACATAACTTAATTTCTGAACTTATTTGTTTTGGTTTCTTTGTATATTGTATATTATCTGCATGGGTTGTTGATGACATGTGGTGAACACTATGTCAATAGCACCTTTAGAAATATATTTACCTAGAATAATTGTGACATGTTCAATACTTATTTTACCTGCTGTATATATCAAAGCCCTGAAGGCAACTTTAATTTAGGAGGGCCATCCCTGAGTCAAAGAGTTTGCTTAGCTCCCTGAAGTTTTAACATTCTTGTAGCTACTCCGTTTGGACTCAGGGGGTCCTGGTACATATCAAATCTGGACCCAGTCACCTTTAGCGAAAAATGTCAATATTTAAGTCTGTTTCACGACTGCATTGCATAGTAGTAAATGGTAAAGGTTGTGATTATAGTTGTATAACTTTGCCTTTGTTGACTTACTAATTTTTAATATACTCAAGGTCGTTTTAAACTGGTGTGGTATATTTGTGTAAAGGGTGTGTCAGAGTGGTGAAGGTATTACACCACTCAATTCAGTGAAAGCAGAATGACTCCAGAGGGATTACCAAACTAACAGGTCTTCCAGGGGTGCGCTAAACATAGATGCTTTGAATTCGGCCAGTTCAGCAGGGACTGGCCAAATTTCAACATACGTGTGGCTGTCCCCATTCGATAGAAGGCTGAATGCAAAAAAAAAACAATGCATCTATGAGAAATTACATTACTTACTCAACTTCTGGATTCTATGTATCCTTCCGCTACTGAAGATCGACATATAGTGGGAGATCATATAGAGCAGTAGTTACCAACCCTATTGAGACCAGGGCCAGGTAAATTCTTTCAAAACCTTCCATGCCTCAACAGTATAAAAAAAATGTTTATACTCACAAAATAAAAGTATGGGAATACAAAATATGTATTTAAATGTCGAAGGACATTGAAAATCTGGGCTCTGAAGGTTGTTACTTAAGGGGGGTGAGGTCTCTGGAGAGGGCTGGTGGTCTCTCCGGGAGGCTGGATGCATTTCAGGGGCACTGTGGATGACTGAACTGCACTACAGGGACTAGAAGGGCACCGTGGGACGAGAGCGCCCCCCCTCTCGCCTGAACCGTACCAGGAGGGGGGCTGGGGGTGGGACATTGTTGGAGGCTGGGGGTACTATGGGGGGCTGGAGGCTCTGTGGTAATTTAGGTGGCACTGTGAGGGCTGAGAGCCTTCAGGGGTCTGGTAGCGCTGTGAAAGATCAAAGATCGCTGCAAGCTACTATAAGAGATTGGGTGGCTCTGGGAGCTGGAAGGCACTGTGGGAGGTAAGGGGATCAGCAGCTGGCTAAAAGCCCACAGTAGAGAGGCCACCACCTGGCAGCCACTAAAATAGAAAACCTAGACCTGCAGTTTAAAGACAAAGCTCCTTGTTAGGTTCAATTAAAGACACAGATATTACATTATATGGCTTTTTTATTCTGCTATAACTTTGACAGTTTCTCTAAATTCTCATCATAGCCTAATTGTGTCAGGTTGCTTTATGCAGAGTTTAACTATAATTATCTTTTGCTGCTATAAATGTTTAAACAGATGGACAAAGATGGTGCCAACAGATGGAATTGCTACTGTCCGTGTGTTAAAGTAAAAAAGAGAGAAAAATTTGTCACTGTGCTGCATTTTAAACATGCGGTGTTCCAGAGTTACCGCTGAGTTTCTCACAAACAGAGCTTTTCTTGCAAGTGTGTTCCCGAAGACATATCTGCAGTTTTCACCTGTTCTCTTTTTTTTTTTTTTTTTTGCATGGAGCTCGTTTTCATCTTTTTTTGTTCTATGCTATTTCTTGTTCAAAGGACTGTGCCAATCAAACCACAGAACTGGGTCATGTATAAGCAGAATTCATATTTACTCCTGTCTGTTCTTCATTAGATACTTTCTTTAAATGTCTGCACATCTGCTGTGCCCATCTATTTGGATTAGTATCAAACAATGCAAAATACAAAAAGAAGGAGCCACAACTACCACATATTTTTTTTTCCAAGAAGCTTTATTGTAAAATAGATGTGTTCACAACTTCAAGCCAAAACACAATGCCCTCCTCCATGATGTTTCAAAACTACTGGAGCTTAAAGTAGATCTAAAAACACAACTTTTTTTTTTATTTATTTAGATAGAGCAAGGGAGAGTTATAACCCCTGTCAATTTTCTTTTTTCCAATCTTTGTCCCATTGAGGAGATTATTCTTCACTTCCTGTCCCATAGCCAAAACAGGAAGTGAAAGAAAATCCCTCCAAGGTGAGGGAATCCTTGTTTGTCACCGGGGTCACCAAAACTAGTGTCCTCATTGGAAGATTTCTCCTCCTGTTCTGGTGAAAACCCAAAATGTGTGATTTCCTTACTACTTTAATTTATGGTGATAACCGTAAACAAACAAAAAATAAAAAAATGGTGTATTTCCATAATGGGGACAAACATACAGGAAAAAAAACCTGCGAAGGTCACTCAGATCTTGGAGCTTGCGATAGTCTTTGGTCCCTATTTTCGGGAAGTTTTGCAGTCTCTTGAATAGAGCGATTTCTGTTACTTCAGAGCTACCATTGGCTTGCTCAAGTCTTGCCCATGAAGCAACAAGACCTGCATCTGGGCGGTCAACATGCACTGTTCACAGTATTTTAACACAATCTGCAGATTCTGGCCCCAGCCACTTTATGAGCAAATCAAGTTCCTCCTTGGTAGTAAGGTTGAGATCAGCAATGGCAGCTTTGAAGGTTGATCTCCAGGCCCTGTAGCTCTCCGGACAGTTGTCAAATCTTTAGAGGGTTAGTGTTAATGAGCTTGCAGTGTACCATATATCTGGCAAAGTCATTCAAGTCTGATCTCTCACTCTTCAGTGCCAAAGTAACTTGTGGAACCCCTCGGTGTGAAAGTTCTCAGGTGAAGTAGGGTGAGGTTTACCAGGATTAAATGATGTTCCAGGAGCGTTTAACTGTGGTGTAGTCCCTGAGGCTTGTGCTGGCTGTGGCTTGAGCTGCGGCTTGTCACTGGAAGTCACCTTGTTGTCAGCAAGAGGTGATGCAGTTTGCTGCATAGATGCACTTGTGTTGTAGGCATTTGAAGCTGAGAGGTCTCTGTGTTGAGAGTAAGTGTTGTTAGTAAGACGTACAGGAGATAACTCTGTAACATTGCAAACATTATGCTTTAGTACATATTCACTTGTGCATTCAACTGGGTCTTGCAGTTCTGCTGGGATGGACCAGTCTGAGTTAGCACTTTCTCCCATTGCTTGTTCGAGGACTCTCAGCCTTGCTAGGGCAGCTGCTTCCTCCCTTTCCATTTGCAGAATCTTTAATTGAGGATCTGCCTCAACTTCTGGAGCGAGAGGATCTAGAAGAACGTGTAGTGTGCTTGGTTGATGTAGATCTGTGAGATCTGGTCTCCTGCAGTTGAGCAATGCAGAGTTCTGCCTTACACTCTGCATTTTTGCACTAAGAGATCCCTTTGTTGGTTTAGTGCATCAGCCCTGGTCAGTTCTGCTGAGGAGTCCTCCATATTACAGTCCTGCAAGAAAGCTGTGTATTTTGCAAACAGCTGCTGGTAGCGTTCGTACGCGGCAGATAATCGATCTATAGAGTCTCTTAGTTCAGCTGGTTGATCATTAAAGTGTGACAAAACTGACATGCAGTGTGAAGTTCTGTCCCATAAGTCTGACAGATTGCTGGAGAACTCATCTCTAGTGGCTTCATAGTTTTCTATGAGTTTCTGTGTAGGTTTTATTGTACGTTTGGGTCTTACACTCTGTTCGTCAATATCTGCAGAATCTGCTCCCTGTACGTCTGCCGGTTTAGAGGCATGATGAATCTGCGTTGGTTCAGCCACAAAAGGGTGCTCAGAGTCTTGTCTAGACATTTTTTTTTTAATTCCTTTATTTCAAAGTAAATTGCATAACAAAAATAGAACAGAGAACATATCCAACAACTTTACAACATGAGTGGTAAGACAGGCAGTTAGAAGATGCGACAGTGTGCAGGCAAAATTTGGCGGGTCAACTGAGCCTACTTTTTACCTAGAACAACTAAGCCTACTTTTAACCTGAGAAACAGTGTTAAGAGATACAGTGCTAAGGCAACATTACATGGTACAGGGTCGCATAGGCTACTCGTTCAACGTTCTTCCCCGCTTATGGGTACATCCGTTGGATAAAACAGTCACTGGCCTGAATGAGCTTTTACTTTATTTGTGGGTATATTAGTACGGTCGTCTGTGCGCCCCACACCTGAGCGACCTTCCGGTCTCGTTATTTACAGGTTTTATTCGGTATCTTCCTATGGGCTCCTGCGTGGGTGGCAACTAGGGAGGGGGTAAAGTATTGCAATGGGGAGGGGGGGGGGGGTAGATATTGAGGGTGGGAGGAGCAGGGAAGAGGGGGAGAGGCAGGGGGGGGGTAGAAAGAAGGGGGGAGAAAACAGGGTTTGAGAGGGCTTTCCGCGAGGCGGCAGAGTGTGTAGAGAAAGGCTGGTGGAGCAGGCAAGTTAGGAGGGAGATGGTGTCCTCTGCCCGGGGGGCGGCGGCAGGAGAGTCTGCCTGTGGGGGTCCAGGGCTGTGTGCCATTTCTTGGAGATATTCCTCTGTGTATACGAAATACTGCCAGGGTCTCCAGGTCTCACGGAAGGCCTCCTCCCTGTCGTACAGAGTGGCTGAGAGGTCCTCCATGTCTCTCAATTCATTAACTTTCGCGAACCAGAGGGGCCTTGCCGGTGGGTTCTCCGATCTCCAGCACAGCGGGATGCATGCCTTGGCCGCATTCAAAAGTTGAATGGTCAGAGACTTTTTGTATTTTTTAATGCTTCGTTCTGTCATGTGCAGCAGACAGGCCGCCGGGTTCCCCTCTAGGGAGACATTGGTCAAGTGTCTGATGGTGTCGGTCACCGCTCGCCAAAAGGGTGTAAGTTTGGGGCAGGACCAGAATATGTGCAGCATCGTGCCAGCTTCAGTCCCGCAACGCCAGCAGCGGTCTGAAACCTGTGGAAATATACGGTGCAGAGCAGTGGGTACTCTGTACCAGCGGGTGGTAATTTTGTAGCAAGTCTCTTGGACTCTGGTGGCGATGGAAGCCTTCTGTGCAAAGTGTAGGATTTTTTGTCTTTATTCGCCCGTAAAGTGCATATTAAGTTCCGTCTCCCACTTAGTTATGAAAGGGGGTGCAGATCCCTCTATAGATTGGGTTAGAGAAGCGTAGATGAGCCAAAGACAATGGCGTTCTGGCTCCCCCCGATGGCAGATGCGCTCCAATTCTGTGAGTGGGCGAGAGATGCCCGGTTTCCGCAGGCAACTGCGCAGGAAATTCCGGAGCTGCATGCCGCTCCAGAAGTCTAAGGGGGGGTCCGCTGCCAATGCCCCTGCTTCTAAGGTGAGTCGGCCATCCGACCCTATAAAGTCGCATAAGCATAGACTGGTGCCTGCCGCTAAGCGTTGGAGAGTGGGGCTCTGTAGGCCCGGGACAAATTCTGGGTTGCCCAGCACTGGCACCATAGGGGAGGGTGTGGGTGACATATTGGAGTGCTTGAATACATCCCTTGCCACCGACAGGGTGCTTCCCAGCGTGGGGTGGTCTACCAATTCCTTTGGCAGGGGGGCAGCGATCCACGGCCGGCTCCCGAGCGTGCCCTCTGAGTCTTCCCCCTCCATGGTAACCCAGTGTTTCGCCCCGGCATGACAATGCCAGTCCACTACCCTGGTGAGGTGAACCGCCCTGTAGTAGGCCTTCATATCCGGGAGGCCAAGCCCACGGTCACTTTTTGCCCTGTGCAGGAGCTGCAGTCTTATGCGTGGCTTGCGGTGTGACCATATAAAGCCCCGAAACATGGCTTCCAGGCGTTTAAAGAAGGTTGGGGGTAGACGGATGGGCAACGCCTGCATTACGTAAAGGACCTTTGGTAGTAGGGTCATCTTCAGAGCATTACAGCGTCCGAACCACGTCAAGGTGAGTGTATGCCAGCGCAGGAGGTCTGCCTTAAGACGGTCGAGCATTGGTGCAAAGTTGGCCTCGTATAGGCCTTTGGTGTCTGAGGTGATGTCTACCCCAAGATATCGAATGCGGTCTTTCGCCCATTTCAGAGGGAAGGTTTGTCTCAGACGCCGTACAATGTCATTTCCTACATTTATGTTCAGGATGGAGGACTTTGTCAAATTGATTTGAAAGAGAGAAAGGGTGCCGTATGTTTGCAAGGATTGAAGTAAGTTGGGGAGCGATGTAAGAGGTTCTGTGACGAAGAAGATTAAGTCATCTGCAAACGCGGCCACCTTGTGGCTTCCTGAGGGTTTGGGGTAGCCCACGATGCCTGCATCTGCCCTGATGTGGCACAGGAGCGGCTCCAGTGAGAGGATGAAGATTAATGGTGATAGAGGGCACCCTTGGCGTGTGCCATTACGTATGCAGAGGAAGTCAGATCTCGTCTCGTTAACTTTAATCGATGCCGTTGGATTAGCGTATAGGGACAGGATCCAGGTCAACATGGAAGGTTTCAGACCTATGTGTTCCAAGGTGGCCCGGATAAATGACCAATCAACACGATCGAACGCCTTCTCTGCGTCGGTGGACAGCAGGAGAAGGGCCCGATCGGATGTCTTGGCAGCATGAAGTAGATTGAGCACCCGGATGGTGTTGTCTCGGGGCTCTCTCATTGGAACAAAGCCTGCCTGGTCCCTATGAATGAGGTTGGGGATATGTGGGAGTAACCTGTTCGCTAGGATTCTGGCGAAGAGCTTTAGGTCTGTGTTTAAGAGAGCGATAGGGCGGAAATTCCCGCACTGTGAGAGGTCCTTCCCCTCCTTCGGGATGAGGGAAATATAGGCTCTCAATGAGTCCTCTGGGAAGGAATTCCCTTCTGTAATGGAGTTAAGGGCGGAGACCAGCGGTTGCGCTAGGGTGTCAAAGAAAGTTTTGTAGTAAGCTGGGGTTAAGCCGTCGGGGCCCGGTGCTTTCTTGGGTTTTGAAGAGGCTAGAGCCTCACTCAGCTCTGTAATTGTAATCGGCTCCTCCATCTCCTCCTGCACCATTTCCGGCAGTAAGGGCATGCCCGATGCTGCTATGTATGACCGAGGGGTTAATGGGTCTCCCCCCGGTGGGTTTGTGGTGTGTGGCTTCTCTAAGTTGTAGAGCCCTTTATAGTAGGCATGAAATTCCTTGGCGATGTCTGAGGAGACATGCAGCCGTTGGCCAGACGGCGTTAGAATGTGGGGAATATACGTCTTAGTACGTGGGCCCCGTAGGGCCCTCGCCAGCAAAGTACCAGGTTTGTTTGAGAATTCATACATGGTACGCCGTGCCCATGCCAATTTCTGTTTCGTTTTGTGGAACAGTATACCATGTAGTTCCTCTCGGGCCTTAAGAAGGTCCTGGAGTGTGGCCTGGGCTAGACTCGCCTTGTGCTTACTTTCTAAGCTATAGATCAGTGCTAAGAGTTCTTCTGTGCGTCGGTTTCTTTCGCGCTTAAGTCGAGCCCCTAACCGGATCAGCGTGCCTCTGATGACCGCCTTGTGGGCCTCCCACATCACCAGGGGATTGGCAACCGACTCCCTATTAAGGGAGAAATACTCACGCAGTGCAGTCAAGACCTCCGTGCGAGAGTCCTCTGTTTGAAGTAGAGATTCGTTCAAGGTCCATGAAGGTGGGGATCGGGATTCCGTTCCCAGCTGTAGTACCAGGTTAACTGGTGCATGGTCTGAAAATGACATGACATCTATGGACGTTGACACTACTCTAGACAGGTCTTTGTGAGACAGTAGAAGGTAGTCCAGCCGTGAATAGGTGTGGTGTACCTGCGAGAAGAACGTGTAGTCGCGTTCCTGTGCATGAAGCAGCCGCCATGGGTCTACCAGGTGTAGTGCATGTATGTCCGACTTCAACCGCTTAAGGCGTGAGTAAGAGAGGTGGGACGCGCCCCTTGACACATCGAGGGCCGGTTCCATGGCAAGGTTGAGATCTCCACCAAACACCAATATACCTTCTGTGAACTCGAGGAGTTCAGGAAGGAGCTTCCGTAAAAATTGCGGGTGGTCTGTATTAGGAAAATATACATTGGCGAGGGTAACCAACACCCCAGACACCTTCCCTTTTAGCAGGATAAAACGGCCAAGCGGGTCTGTCTTCTGTGCTATGAACGACCAGGGTACTGATTTTGCCAATAGAATACTCACCCCTTTGGATTTGGAGATCGGGGACACACTATGGTATGCCAGCGGAAAGGCCCCATTGGTCAGCCTAGGTGTGCAGTCTGCACGAAAGTGTGTTTCCTGCAGGAACGCCACCTGTGTGTTGCCTTTGCGCAGGTTTGTCAAGAGCTGCGATCGCTTTTCAGGAGTGTTCAGGCCACGGACATTGAGGGAGGTGATCTTGAGGAGACCCATAGTAACACTCGGAATCCCCACGTGGAGAAATGAAGTCCCCCCGCTGCAGAGGACCAGAAAGGCGGAGGAAGCGTGGAGGTTAGAATAGGAGAGTACAGTAGTAGTTAGAGGGAGCAAGGGAGGGAGAGAAGGAGAAGAAAGAGGGGGGAAGGGGGGGTAGGAGGGGGGATGGATAAGGGGTAGGAGGGAACGGTTTCTGTTTAGGTAATTTCTAAGGACCCCTCGTGGGCACTATATGTGTCCACACAGGGACCTACCCTATTGGGGGGTGGATGAAGCGAGAAGCACTATCGTTTCTCTCTCCTCTTTCCCTCTCCGTGGGAGGAGAAAGAGAAGAGGGAAGGGCAATCAGCCAGCAACAAATAAAGAATTTTTCCCCCTTTATAGAAATGGAATAAAAATCTCAATAGAAATGGAGATGCAGGGGCACATAGCCCAGGAGAACATTGATTATTAACGCAAACATAGTATAAACATAACATGGGTACCAGCAGCACAAACCCTTTACCTTCCACCTACATACCTAGCCTACATAACAGTAAAGATCGTGTGAGCAGTAAACCTCAGAGGCGGGTAACTTCAGCCACACTGGAGTCACTTAACATCCCCTCCGGGCTGTCTATGACCCTCCCACGTCCCAGCCTAACACTGACCGGAGCTAGCCCATCAACCATTGTGTCTAGGTTTCAGGCTTGGTAGACTGGAGGTCATGGTTATCGCTAGTCGCTATGGGGGAGCCGTGCAGATGAGCCTGGCTCACTCATGATCCCAGGACAACCCACCCTCCACCCTCCCGCGAGTACAGGCAAATGGAAAGAGAGAAAAACGATTATGGTGAGGTGGCAGGCGCATGACTGCGCTGTGGCCGGCTGGGCGTGTGCCCTTAAACTGCATGAGTGGGGTGTGGGTACAGGGGCGGGGGGAGGCAACTCCAACGCTACAGTTCCCTAGGTGACCCACCAGCAATAGGGCGTGGGGGGGGGGGCAGCTGAGCCAGCCCCTAACTAAGCTTGCCTAGATGGCTATGTACCCAACATCCCGGTTGCCCAACATCACCCCCCCGGTAGCATATAGAGTGCCTTGTTATACTTCCTCAGATATCATGTTGCCAACTCCCCTCAAACCCCAGTGCGCTGGGGCTTCTGCTTCCCCCAGTTGTGAGTCTGTGGATGAGTTCCTGCGAGATGCCAAAGTCCGTTGGGTACATAGGTTCGGCTCACAGTCCCCATTTGCCGGCTGTGCATGGCTCAAACAAAGCAAAGTGTCCGGTGGTAGGTAGGTTGGTGTGCATTAATCAAGGTACCTTACTAGTCTCTAGGAAGGGGAAGACACTCAGTCCTCTGAAGACATTGGATGGGGTCTGAAGGTCTCGCGGCTGGTGGCTCTCGAGCGCGGCCGGCGGGGCCGCTGCGATCTGGGGGGTGGTGGTCCTGTGGCCTCCTGCGAGAGCAGGAAGTCAAACCAGTTGGGCACCGTGATCGCCGGCTTGTTGAGGAAATCAAAAAGGCTCGGAAGTTGGTCTGGTGTGCGTAGTTGAAATTCCGTTCCTCTCCTCCGCACAATCAGGTGGAAGGGATGCCCCCATCTATAGGTGGCTTCAGCTTGTCGGATCACTTCCAGCAAGGGGCGCATGAGTCCCCGCATGGCCCTTGTTTGCCTTGAGATGTCTGGGTAAATCCGGATAGGTGCCCCATCGAAGTCTATAGTGCCCCGTTCCCAGGCTAGGCGCATGATCTCTTCCTTGACGGTAAAGAAATGAACTCTGCAGAGAACATCCCGCGGGGGGTCTGTTGCCAGTGAGTCTCGTCCAGCTGAGGGTGCCGCTCTGGGACCCGGGATCCGGTGCACTCTATCCAACTCCAGGTCTGCTGTAGGCGGCTTCCCCAGTAACTGGTTCAGGAGGGCCACAACCGTGGCACGTAGGTCTGGGCCAGCGGTGGCTTCCGGAATGCCTCGGAGGCGCAGGTTGTTCCTCCTGCTCCTGTTTTCGCCATCGTCCAACTTTAATTGCATCTCAATCAGCTGATGTCGGAAGGCCTGCTGTCATGCTTCGAGGGACGCAATGCGCGTTTCAGTCGTGGAGCTGGAGGCCTCCAGCACGGTGACCCTCTCCTCTACAGTGTCCACCTGCTGGCGTAGGTCATGTAGCTCTCTAGATAATGCATTCACTATGGAGGCCGCCATCTCCTGCAGGTCCTGTTTGGATGGCAGGCCCGCCACTATGTCCCGTAAAGCTCCCTCCTGGTCGCCATCAGGCCCCCCTTGAAAGACAGGACTCAGCGGTAATTCGGTGTTGGGGAGTGGGGGCGTCAGGATGGGAGAGGGGGCCCTATCACTCCGAGAGGGTTGCGAGGCATTGGGCGCTGCAGCCACCGATGAACCTTTCCCTGGCTGGGTAGCTGCATTGGCGTATGAGACACGCGGCGGCGCCATTTTGGCTGGTGTGGCGGGGGACGGGGCACTGTGCGGCCTTAGAAAGTAATGTGCAATTCCGGGACCCCTCGAGTCCCCCGTGTTCAGCGGGTGTTTGCGCTCCCCTGGCATGTACTTATTTGCGTTTCCTGGCTGGCTATCTGGCTGTTCTCCTGGCTATGGCCTGCAGAGCTCCATGCTGAGCCTCCTCACTCTGCCATTACTGAGCCACGTCACTGCGCATCAAGTTTTGGGAGGATATGGTTGGCCTTGTGTCCTGCGAGGTGGCAGAGTGTCCCTGAGGTAGCAAGATGGCCGCTGCTCTCCACCAGTCGGCCGCAGCCGTGGACTTTCCTAAGGGATGTCTGCCGGGTGGGTGAGTTTTGTTTTAGCAAGGCCAGGAAACTGTTCTGTTTAGGCCAGTGACAGGGTCTTGGGCAAGCAGCTACCTCAGGGGAACTTGACTGCAGAGATATACAAGCAGTTAGGTACTCACTGTGCCCTGGAAAAGTAACTGCAGCCAATCCTGTAGGTCAGGCCTAGACTCTCTGCTGCTGGGTGAAGCAAGATGGCCGCTTCACCTGGATGTGGAGACAAGGCCTTGGCTGGCCCCAGGGGTGTTGCTGGTACTAGAGTCCCCCTGGTCTGCAGTCCGGGATCCCTCTTCAGCAGGCAGGGTACTTTGGGATGTCAGCGGGCCTCGGATCCGGAACAGAAGGGGAGGTGGAGAGGCTTCTGAAGGGGCCCGGGTGTAGCAATATGGCCGCCGTCTGCCTCCCTGAGGCGCTGGTCACTGTAGGTCCTCTCCAGCAGACTCCAATTGTCCTTGCACCGGCCTTCCTGGTTCAGGGGGCCGTCGCATGGGTACCTGTGTTGGGCTATCTAGCCCCGTGGAGCGCTGTAGCCGAGCGCGGAGGATGTAGCCGCCTCACTAGGCCCCAAGATGGCGGCGGCACAGTCGTGGATGGGAGCCGGCCGCGGCCCGGATAGCTAGGCGATCGGCCGTCCGGGACCCTAAATACAGGTACCAGTCTCTGCAGCAGGCACCCAGGAGTTGGGATGGCAGTTTATGTTGAGTTTTTACGGGCGTGCTGGCACGGGATGGCGCTGGATTAAACGGTATGTTGCTCTTAGTAACGGGCGTGCTGGCTCGGGATGGCGCTGGATTAAAGCGTCCCAGCGGAGCTCCACGGCGGGACGTCTTCCTCCTCCCTTTTGTCTGTAAATGTAATTATATGGTAAAAAAAGGCTTCTCTGTAATTATAAAAGTACTACTCGGGGCATTCAGTAACTGGAGGCTACGGAAGTCCAGGGTAATGACGTGTGTGGTCACCATAATTAGTAATTTTTGATATCCTAAGAGGCCAGGATTCAACAAAGGAGCGAGTGTCATTACAGTGCTAATAGTGAGGCATGCCTAATTAGGAGTGTTGCCAAAATGTTTGAGCTTTTAGGTGTGTGGTTTAACAGACACAAGTTTACAGGGAACATTAGATTATAGTTACATAGTCCTCTAAAACAAACAGTGCTGACCTGATCTCACATGACTGGCAGCAGACCACTAAACTGTGGCGATACATGGGGAGATGTGGCAATACATGAGCAACATATAGACAATCTTGACAGTAGGTGGACAAAATTGCAGGCAATTCTGAAAATACATGGGATGCAAATAAATAATTATAACAATACCTGGTCAACAAATAAGCAATTGTGAAAATACATGGGCAACAAACAGCTAATCATGACAATACCCAGGCAGCAAACAGGAAATACAACACATCCATCATATCATCCTATCCTTGGGTATGGATATTGAGGCTCCACTATGAGTAGTAGTGACTTTCAACTGGTTGTCATATGATACTAATCACTTAACACCACTATGTTATTTACTAAAGGTTTAAAAAAAAAAAGGAAAAGGCTTAAAGTATTTGGACTGAAATTATAGTCAGGTTTGCACCCTTTTAACAAGGCTAAGTTCATTGTTGGTTCCTCTGTAACAGTGGAGCAGTGTTCAATTGCTTTTGGCTGTTCTGGGTTCTGCTAGTGCAGGCTCAACTTTTTTCCCTTTATTTCTGAAAGGCTCCAGAATTTAGGGGGTGGAAGAGGTGAACCCACACTTGCATATTCATATCCAATCGCTGGCAAGAAGAATGGCCAGTAGGGAGCTGAGGTGGATATACATAGGCTGGGGCCCGGAACAGCAGGGTCCTTGTTTCTATGGGAGAAGACCCTGCCTGAGGGCTTAGTCCCTCTGGGCTGATAACTGCAGCTGAGAAGAGGCCATCTGGGTTACAGCTCTGGCTAAAGCTAGGGGACCCACGTCCCGAGTTCCTGAAGAGCAGTGCAGGAAGTCCGCAGAGGATCTGACCTGAAGGTATCCAGTGCAGAGGCTGGCTTATACTGCAAAAAAGCATTGAAGTAGACAGGGCACAGTGAGTACAAGCCTAAAAGATCAAAGAGACTGTCTTTGCTACCTTTTTAGAAATCTCACTCCAATTTGCTGACTCAAGTTTTACCTTCACAATGAGGTTGTTGCACCCTTTAGAGACAGTTTAGTTAGTTTAGTTAGAAATGTCCTCCTTTATCTTTCTGCTAGTTTGGAATATCCAAAAACGAATCCTGCACAGTACCAAAGTTAAACCAGCAAAAACTACAAAAAGACTTGCACTGCCTGTTTTCTGAGTTGAGTGACTGATCTGCTGGCTGCCACGTGCCTCACAGGGAATGGAACCTGGAAGAAATCAATAAGCCTGGGCTGAAGTATGCACTACATCAGTATAGTCATACAGCATTCAAGTGGTCAAGAACTCCATGCAGGACAAAACGAAAATCACTACTACAGGTTACATGTTAAATGGACTAAAGATAAATGTTCAACTTTCCACACGCATTACATTCCATCACATTACATTATTACAGTATAATTGTACAATCCTTTCTAGGGTTACTATCAACTGTTCACTGAGACAGTCAGGTCTTGGTTTATGTTGATGGAGCATAGGCATTGCATTTGTAAGGAAGCGGAGGGAGAGATATGAATGTGAGTGAGTGGGCCTAAGGATGAAGTAATGTCAATAGTTGATGAAGAGACATTTACAGTATGTGCTCATTTTAATTTCGTAAAGTGATCCTTTAAATATTCCCACCTCTACTATCAAGATCTTATAATGACTTGTCCACAATCCTGGCAAAGCCACACAGTGTGACCCATGAGAAATCACATAACCACTGCTAGAAAGTTTTGGCTGGTGCCAAAGTCTTATTCGCATGGGCCAACTAATCCCATGTATTCCTGTGGTGAGGCCCTCTATCTCTGGGTTGATAGACAGCCAGGAATTAGTGGGATTGTGTCTGCACTTTGCAGAAGACTTTGGGACCAGCCAGAAGAGTTTTGTGGTTCCCAAGGAACCGCATTGTCCTTCTGCCATGGTTACAGTCAGGTGGGTTTAAGAATTGGGAGGGGGAAGTATAAAGGTACAGTTATTAGGGGAACTGGAAAGGATTTAGATGTAGACGTCACTAAGGCCTAGTTCAAACTGGCATTGAAAGCAAGCGTTTGAGGGACGTTATTAACGCCCTTCAAACGCCTATGCAAATGATACAGGGAACAGCACACAGTCAAACCTAAACAAATCTATCAAAACATAAAGTGTTAGCGTCACTTCGCTTCAAAATTGAAACCTCATGTCAAGTCTGGAGGTGTTTAAAGCCTTTCGATGCCTTCCATTTAAGTCTATGGTAATGCGCCGCAACCATTTGCAGCGTGTTAGTAGATTATAGTTAATAATAGGCATTTGTGGTGCAGATTTTGAACACGCCAAAAATACACGTCAACCGTGCCCCAAACACACATAGGGCGTTTGGGGGAGTATTTTTAATGTCCATTAAATGCTTATCAAATGCACCTATTAAGGCGCATTAACGCTATAGGCGTGTTTGAGAAGCTTCATAATTTTGAGCAAGTGTGAACAAGCTCAAAGTTGTAAGATGGCTTGTGGCATGAATGGCAGAGCTCTTACAGCTATCTGCAGCAGGATGCAATAATTTGTATAAGGCTCATTAAAACATTAAAATTAACATCATCATGTATTTAATTGGTCCCAACACCTTCAAGTCACAGGCAAATCCCCAACCATATACTAAAAGCTTTTCTTTTCTACCCTTATGGATCATTATTAATTATCTTTACTGAGATTTATAATCCAAACATTCATCAGCATTTCGCTGCAGACAAACAAAACTTTGAACTGTTTTACATTCTTGAGGAAGCAGCTTTGCAGATCAATACAATATGTTCTAACAAATCCAGACAGAGACGCAAATGTTGAAAGAAAAAAAAAAAGATCCAATGAACATTTATAAATCATGTTCCATTACAAGGCTAATGAAATCTTTTCTTTAAAGGTACAATCTATTCAAACAAGAAAACTTTACAACTGAACTGACTTGATAGTGGGCCACAGGTTACCTATTTGGGAGGCTCTTATTTCCTTCTTCACCTGGCTGTCGGGATGGCATAATCCATATAATTACTAGTTGCACTCACCAACTCTGCAATTTTGATAAGCATTTCCTTTTTCACAATTGGTCAACATGGGAAGGGTAGGCTGAAGTTTAAGTATGGATATTTCTGCATTGTTACATTGGTCGAGCTTGGACTAATGTAAGTCTGCATGTGCCAAATCTGTCTTATTCTTGTAGAGGCTGGAAACCACTGTAGTAGACACCATTACTACAGTGATCGCCACTAGCCTCCGAGTACCGCGACAAGCAGACAACACACTTGCTCTGTATGGGTGCCATTCAGAGAACATTTTGCATTTTCTCAATGAATGCAAAGAGTTCTCTAGTTGGTTGAGGTGGAGATTGTGACGTCATCACCCTGCCTCTCCACCTCATCCAATCGGAGAGTGCTTTGCAATGACATACCTCCTAGACTGGGTCTAGAAGATATGTTATCACATCTATCAGCATTTGAAACAGAACATTGCATATGAAACCTTTTATATAATTAACTGGTGAAGCCTGCAAGTCCATTAAATGTTTTAAAAAAACCCATGTGGCTTACCGAATTTAATAATGCAAGCTAAAATGTACACACAGAACCTATTGACCCATTGCTAAGATTCATTTAAAAACAGTGAGAGAAGCGAAAGTAGATGAATACAACTTTGATCCCCAAGGGGCAGAACGAAACACGTTGTGGATGTGGTCTGGCTGGAGTCCGGCCTGAGGCTGCCATTCACCTCACTTCATGCACATGGGTCTGCCTCATGATGTGCGGTTTATGGACCTTTTCCTTTGGCAATGCTACAAAGTTGAAAAGCCATCATGCTTTGGGAATCTATTCTCAGGTAATATCTATGTACTGCTAATAAAAGAATGCATATGTGTATTGAAAGGTTAGCATCAAATATCACTGGCAAAAAGGAGGGATCTCTGCAAATACTGAGCTCATATGAAGAATATCGTTTGGTTTCTGTTTATTCTTTGGGGAAAAAAAGAAGGATAACCCAACACTGAACTCCAGGATAAGCAAATATTGTCAACATAGAAGAAACACATCTTCTTACATGATTCTTGTTATTTTTGTATTTATTCTAAATCTGTGCAGTAATCCAGTGTGGATATTTGTCTCTGTGCAGGAGCTTCCTGTAATAAAGACCACTCACTGTTGCTCTCAGCTCTTGTGTAGAGTGACTGGTCTTGTCTCTGCCCCCTCTTGTAGTTTTGTGCAGGCAGCCTGTAGTGGGTGTAACCAGCTGGGTTCCTCCCACAGCTCTGCACCTTTCACATAATGTGTGCAGCACAGTGATCATGTCACTGCTACTTTTCCAAGGTAATAACTAGGTTTGCAAAGGCATTTGGTGAATGCAATGTGGATATACACTATATTACCAAATGTTCTCCATATGCCTTTGTAGGTTTCCCTTGGGTACTCCAGTTTCCTCTCACACCCCAAAGACATGCTGGTAGCTTAAAGCGGTTCTGCACCCATTTCATTTAGTAAATCTCTTTGCCTTCCAAATCAGGCAAAGAGTACTAAATGAAATGTTTTTTTTTTTTTTTTTTACTTACCTTGTAATTGATGACTTCCGGTCTTCTCTCTCTTCGGCGGTGGGCGGGGTCTCTGCTTCGATCGTCGTCACGCCGCACTGTCTCCTGGGATCTGGTGTCATTGATCCCAGGAGTCAGTGCGGGCATCTTCTGAAATCTCGCAAGATTTCGGCCACATCTTCCAAATCTCGCGAGATTTCGGCCACATCTTCCTAAATCTCGTGAGATGTCGGCAGATGTGCCGTTACTGCGCACGCGCGAGTAACGGCGGTGCATGCTGGGCCATCTAAAGTGCCTGTGGGGTTTCACATGCCCACAGGCAAGATGGACCCCAGCAGACAAGAAGAAGACAAGAAGAAGATGAAGATGAAAACCGGCAGCGATCGAGATGGAAGATGGAACAGGTAAGTCCCCCAATTGAGCTATATGCCCTTGGCATATAGCCCAAAAAAAAAAGAAAAGAGTGCAGAACCGCTTTAAATGGCTCCTGTCTAAATTTGCCCTGGTATGTGTATGTATGAATGTGAGTTAGGGACCTTAGATTGTAAGCTCCTTGAGGGCAGGGACTGATGTGAATGTATAATGCATATGTAAAGTGCTGCACAAAATGACGGCACTATATAAGTACCTGAAATAAATGCAAATAAAAATATAAACCATTAATAGCTCATAGACCTTTCAAAAACAAGATTAAAAAAAAAAAAGAAAGAAAGATTCCTGGCAGTATTTTTAAGAGCACAAAAAAAGATGCCACATTATGCCATGCCCCACCTTTGTAAGACCTGTCTGTTTCAAACATCTCTGCTTCTCATCACTATTTTCATGGTAACGTCTGTCCTGACCCTTCCTCTTCTCTTACACTGTATCTCCATCCTGTGGACTCAATCTGTGTTGCAGCTCTGAAACAAAATTTGTTTTGTCTCTAAAGCTATAGGCCTTTTGAATTTTGGAAACCACACAGAATTTTTTAAATAAAAAACCGACACCAGCAATGAGTATGCAAAGTGCAGTGATCCAGGAAAAACAATAAAAGTGCACCTGCCCTTTCATTTCAGCAATCAAATGCATTAATGTGTTGCCTGAGTCAATGTACTTTGTATTAAAGTTGAATTTCAGCTGAAGCTGGACTTAAAATTTTTTCAGATACTTGTATGAGTATCTACTGCTTTACAGAGACAGTAACATGTTGCTATTGGCAGGGTATCGCAGAGTATTGGCAGGGTATGGGTAATGCAGAGTATTGGCAGGGTATGGGTAATGCAGAGTATTGGCAGGGTATGGGTAATGCAGAGTATGGGTAATGCAGAGTATTGGCAGGGTATGGGTAATGCAGGGTATGGGTAATGCAGAGTATTGGCAGGGTATGGGTAATGCAGAGTATTGGCAGGGTATGGGTAATGCAGGTTATGGGTAATGCAGAGTATTGGCAGGGTATGGGTAATGCAGAGTATTGGCAGGGTATGGGTAATGCAGAGTATTGGCAGGGTATGGGTAATGCAGAGTTTGTTTACAACTGATCGCTCCGTCATTTGACCGAGCGATCACATTGTAAACAGCAGCTGGGTGTACCAAGATGGCCGCCGCTCCGGAGCTAGGCTGAAGCCGTGGCCTTTCCTAAGGCCGAGGCCGCGAAGCGCTCCACGGCTCGCGGGGCGTGCCGATCCGAACTGGGTGACCCGTTCGGATCACGGATCGGCGACGATCCGTTGCACCCCTACTAAGGAGGCTGCAGATGGACGCTGCAAGACTGCAGTGACACTGGCATGTCACTGCAGTTTAACTGCAGCCTGGGTAAGGCTGCAAATGACACTAAGAAGGCTGCAAGGCTGCAAATGACACTGACAAGCATGCAGATGGACGCTGCGCAAGGCTGCAGATGGACACCGATAAGGCTGCATTAATGGGCATTTAAATGTACGTATTTTTTTTTTTTTTTTAAACATTTTTTTTCCTTAAAATTTCCTCCTAAACTTATACGCCGGCGCGTGTTATATGCCTATAAATACGGTAAGTGAACCAACAATGCACTAGCTTAGGAACCTATTTAAAAAATAAAACATTAACCTTTACAACCCCTTTAAGTTATTTTGAGGGGGCAGCAAATGTACTGTTATACAAGCTGCACACTCACTACTTTACATTGTAGCAAATGGTCATTTGTTGTCACATGAAAAGATAGAATAAAATATTTACAAAAATGGTGAGGGTGTACTGACTTTTGTGAGATACTGTATGCTTACATTGATACAGGCTGGACCAATGTAACTATGTAAAAATTTGCATATCTGGAATTCAGATTTAAACAACTTAAAAACTGGGTACCACCATCTTCTTCTGCCTTTTCCATGACAGCAACATGTTACTGTCTCTGTAAAGCAGTAGATACTCATACAAGTATCTGAAAACATTTTAAGTCCAGCTTCAGCTGAAATTCAACTTTAATACAAAGTACATTGGCTCAGGCAACACATTAATGCATTTGATTGCTGAAAAGTAAGGGCAGGTGCACTTTTATTGTTTTTCCTGGATCACTGCACTTTGCATACTCATTGCTGGTGTCGGTTTTTTATTTAAAAAATTCTGTGTGGTTTCCAAAATTCAAAAGGCCTATAGCTTTAGAGACAAAACAAATTTTGTTTCAGAGCTGCAACACAGATTGAGTCCACAGGATGGAGATACAGTGTAAGAGAAGAGGAAGGGTCACGACAGACGTTACCGTGAAAATAGTGATGAGAAGCAGAGATGTTACAACAGACAGGTCTTACAAAGGTGGGGCACGGCATAATGTGGCATCTTTTTTTGTGCTATTAAAAATACTGCCAGGAATCTTTCTTTCTTTTTTTTTTTATCTTGTTTTTGAAAGGTCTATGAGCTTTTAATGGTTTATATTTTTATTTGTATTTATTTCAGGTACTTATATAGTGCCGTCATTTTGTGAAGCACTTTACATATGTATTATACATTCACATTAGTCCCTGCCCTCAAGGAGCTTACAATCTAAGGTCCCTAACTCACATTCATGCATACACATACCAGGGCAAATTTAGACAGGAGCCATTTAAGCTACCAGCATGTCTTTGGGGTGTGAGAGGAAACTGGAGTACCCAAGGGAAACCTACACAGGCATATGGAGAACATTTGGTAATATAGTGTATATCCACATTGCATGCACCAAATGCCTTTGCAAACCTGGTTATTACCTTGGAAAAGTAGCAGTGACATAATCACTGTGCTGCACACATTATGTGAAGAGTGCAGAGTTGTGGGAGGAACCCAGCTGGTTACACCCACTACAGGCTGCCTGCACAAAACTACAAGAGGGGGCAGAGACAAGACCAGTCACTCTACACAAGAGCTGAGAGCAGCAGTGAGTGGTCTTTATTACAGGAAGCTCCTGCACAGAGACAAATATCCACACTGGATTACTGCACAGATTTAGAATAAATACAAAAATAACAAGAATCATGTAAGAATACGTGTTTCTTCTATGTTGACAATATTTGCTTATCCTGGGGTTCAGTGTTGGGTTATCCTTCTTTTTTTCCCCAAAGAATAAACAGAAACCAAACGATATTCTTCATATGAGCTCAGTATTTGCAGAGATCCCTCCTTTTTGCCAGTGATATTTGATGCTAACCTTTCAATACACATATGCATTCTTTTATTAGCAGTACATAGATATTACCTGAGAATAGATTCCCAAAGCATGATGGCTTTTCAACTTTGTAGCATTGCCAAAGGAAAAGGTCCATAAGCCGCACATCATGAGGCAGACCCATGTGCATGAAGTGAGGTGAATGGCAGCCTCAGCCCGGACTCCAGCCAGACCACATCCACAACGTGTTTCGTTCTGCCCCTTGGGGATCAAAGTTGTATTCATCTACTTTCGCTTATCTCACTGTTTTTAAATGAATCTTAGCAATGGGTCATTAGGTTCTGTGTGTACATTTTAGCTTGCATTATTAAATTCGGTAAGCCACATGGGGTTTTTTTAAAATATGTAATGGACCTGCAGGCTTCACCAGTTGGTTATATAAAAGGTTTCATATGCAATGTTCTGTTTCAACTGCTGATAGATGTGATAACATATATTCTAGACCCAGTCTAGGAGGTATGTCATTGCAAAGCACTCTCCGATTGGATGAGGTGGAGAGGCAGGGGGATGACGCCACAATCTCCACCTCAACCAACTAGAAAACTCTTTGCATTCATTGAGAAAATGCAAAATGTTCTCTGAATGGCACCCATACCGAGCAAGTGTGTTGTCTGCTTGTCGCGGTACCTGGAGGCTAGTGGCGATCACTGTAGTAGTGGTGTCTACTACAGTGGTTTCCAGCCTCTACAAGAATAAGACAGATTTGGCACATGCAGACTTACATTAGTCCAAGCTCGACCAATGTAACAATGCAGAAATATCCATACTTAAACTTCAGCCTACCCTTCCCATGTTGACCATTTATGAAATAGGAAATGCTTATCAAAATTGCAGAGTTGGTGAGTGCAACTAGCAATTATATGGATTATGCCATCGGGACAGCCAGGTGAAGAAGGAAATAAGAGCCTCCCAAATAGGTAACCTGCGGCCCACTATCAAGTCAGTTCAGTTGTAAAGTTTTCTTGTTTGAATAGATTGTACCTTTAGAGAAAAGATTTCATTAGCCTTGTAATGGAACATGATTTATAAATGTTCATTGGATCTTTTTTTTTTTTCTTTCAACATTTGCGTCTCTGTCTGGATTTGTTAGAACATATTGTATTGATCTGCAAAGCTGCTTCCTCAAGAATGTAAAACAGTTCAAAGTTTTGTTTGTCTGCAGCGAAATGCTGATGAATGTTTGGCTTATAAATCTCAGTAAAGATAATTAATAATGATCCATAAGGGTAGAAAAGAAAAGCTTTTAGTATATGGTTGGGGATTTGCCTGTGACTTGAAGGTGTTGGGACCAATTAAATACTTGATGATGTTAATCTTTATGTTTTAATGAGCGTTATACAAATTATTGCATCCTGCTGCAGATAGCTGTAAGAGCTCCGCCATTCATGCCATGAGTTACTAGGGGACTCTCATGCCCCTCCACAAGCCATCTTACAACTTTGGGCTTGTTCACACATCGCCCTATGGGTGTTTGGGGCACGGTTGACGTGTATTTTTGGCGTGTTCAAAATCTGCACCACAAATGCCTATTATTAACTATAATCTACTAACACGCTGCAAATGGTTGCGGCGCATTACCATAGACTTAAATGGAAGGCGTCGAAAGGCTTTAAACACCTCCAGACTTGAAATGAGGCTTCAATTTTGAAGCGAAGTGACGCTAACACTTTATGTTTTGATAGATTTGTTTAGATTTGACTGTGTGCTGTCCATTGTATCATTTGCATAGGCGTTTGAAGGGCGTTAATAACGTCCCTCAAACGCTTGCTTTCAATGCCAGTTTGAACTAGGCCTTAGTGACGTCTACATCAAAATCCTTTCCAGTTCCCCTAATAACTGTACCTTTATACTTCCCCCTCCCAATTCTTAAACCCACCTGACTGTAACCATGGCAGAAGGACAATGCGGTTCCTTGGGAACCACAAAACTCTTCTGGCTGGTCCCAAAGTCTTCTGCGAAGTGCAGACACAATCCCACTAATTCCTGGCTGTCTATCAACCCAGAGATAGAGGGCCTCACCACAGGAATACATGGGATTAGTTGGCCCATGCGAATAAGACTTTGGCACCAGCCAAAACTTTCTAGCAGTGGTTATGTGATTTCTCATGGGTCACACAGTGTTGCTTTGCCAGGATTGTGGACCAGTCATTATAAGATTTTGATGGTAGAGGTGGGGATATTTAAAGGATCACTTTACGAAATTAAAATGAGCACATACTGTAAATGTCTCTTCATCAACTATTGACATTACTTCATCCTCAGGCCCACTCACTCACATTCATATCTCTCCCTCTGCTTCCTTACAAATGCAATGTCTATGCTCCATCAACATAAACCAAGACCTGACTGTCTCAGTGAACAGTTGATAGTAACCCTAGAAAGAATTGTACAATTATACTGTAATAATGTAATGTGATGGAATGTAATGCGTGTGGAAAGTTGAACATTTATCTTTAGTCCATTTAACATGTAACCTGTAGTAGTGATTTTTGTTTTGTCGTGCATGGAGTTCTTGACCACTTGAATGCTGTATGACCAGTGGCGAAATTATAGGGGTCGCCGAGATCGCCATGGTGACCGGGCCCCTTGCTGCAGGGGGGGCCTTGAGGCCCCCCTGTACTCTTTGATAGGAGGGGAGGCTGAGAGGAGCTCCCCGATCGTTAGCTGAGCTGTAAAGGCATTGTGCAGGGAGCTCCTCACAGGCTCACAAACCTAAAGTGAAAGCACTGTGTGCTGTGCTGTGCTCTTTGTCTCCCCCTACAGTGCAGTACCCGGCAGGAAGAAGGTAAATGTCTGATGTTTTTTTTATAAGACATTCTACTGTATCTGTATGTGTCTTTATATTTGTGTGCATGCATGTGTGTGTGGGGGGGGTGCATGTGTGTGTGTGCGTGGGGG